>PVIR01026949.1:0-23214 GCA_004026965.1 Petromus typicus
TTTATTTATTTATTTATTTATTTATTTATTGAGACAGAGTCTTGCTTTGTAGTTCAGGCTGGCCCTGAGCTCAGTTTTGAAGTCAGCAATTCTCTTGCCTCTGCCTCCCAAGTGCTGGGATTACAGGTGTGAGCCACCACAGCTGGCACTGTGGTATGTGGTTCTGATT
This sequence comes from Petromus typicus, assembly GCA_004026965.1. NCBI lineage: Eukaryota > Metazoa > Chordata > Mammalia > Rodentia > Petromuridae > Petromus > Petromus typicus. Next base: position 170 of record PVIR01026949.1, read on the forward strand.
GCTGGTGGGGGTGAGTCTCCACACCCCGAATTGTGGTATGTGGTTACTGGGTCATGATGAAGCTGGGCCCTTGCACTTGCAAAGCAGGCACTGGAACCACTGAGCTAAATCCCCGACGCATAAGCTTTATTCTTACCGTTGTTTTGGTTGTCTATGTCTTATTTTCATTTCTGTACAAAATGAGAAAAATTTTTTGCATGTATTTTGTTTAGTTTGCAAATGTGTAGAAATTCAGTTATCTTTTGCTTTTATTTCCTTTTTTTAAGTCCTGAGCAACTAGAAAATTTACTCTGCATGATTATTTAAAGCTTTAAATTCATAATCTTTTTTTTCTAGTGAAATATTCCTTTTTATTTCTAGTACTCCTTTTTGCCATGTTCTTTTATGGGTATAAATATATAATGATTCTTTGTATAGAATATCTTTTATTTTTATCCTTTCTTTAGCCTAATAGTTAAAATTTATGAAGAAGAAATACAGTTTGATTTATTAACTCTACTCTCATAATGTTTAAATTGGTATATTTCTTCTAACTATAATGAAGTTAACAGTATATTTTAGTTAAATCTATAATCTTTCCTTTTGTCTTTATTTCAGCTATTCTTATATTTTTCCTTCTGTTGAAAAAAAAGCATGTTTTTGCTAATCAGATCTTTTTCATTCTCTTAGCTGGTTAATTATATAATCTTTCAATATTCTGTTAGTGTTTCCCTAGTGTTTATTTCATGTTGACTTTCTATTGATTAACTTAAATTCAACTTTAACAATTATAGAACTGTGCAAAAATTTAGTTTAATTCCATTTAACTTTCTCCCACCTTTGTACTATTGTTAACATAGATACATACTTTGACATATTTTACAGCTTGCTAAACACTTTTGTTATTGTTTAGTCTTTTAATCTACCTAAATATAATTCTTTTTAGTTCTTTTTTATTTTTTCCTTCTTGATTTACCTGAGTTTATTTAGTATCATTTTGATTTTTCTTGAATTGTTCTTTTTAGTATATGTTTATTACAGGTGTACTGGCAAAAATGGTTTCAGAAGTTATTTTCTGAAAGTATTTTCATCCTTGCTTTAGTTCTTATGGTAGATTTTCAGCGAGTATAGAATTAGGATAATAATTTTACCTCTTTAAAAGTACCATTTCGTTTATTTTCTTTAGTATTCCTTCAGGCTTCCCACAAGTTATAGCCCCAGCCTTTTTTGCATTTTTTATCTTGAAACATGGTCTCACTAAATCGCCCAGGCTTGTCTTAAACTTGTGATCCTCCTGCCTCAACCTCCCAGAGTGCGGGGCTTACAGGCGTGTGCCACTATGCCCAGCAGCCATCCTTTGGAGCAGATAAAATTATTCTTTTGAAAATAAGTTGACTTTCCATCTAACCAACTTTCAACCCTGTGTTTTTTATCAGTTTGGCACTACTGTGACTGCTTTGCTTTCTTATTTGCTTTGCATTTATTGTTTCAGGTTTTGCTGAATTTCTAGGATTTGTGTGTTCATGTCTTCTGTCAGACTGGAAGTCATGTGCCGCATCTCTGCAGAACACCGCTTCTGCTTCTCTCTGTTGGGTCTCTGGGGCTCCCTGTTTCCTTCATTGCCTGCCTGTTTTTCTGCATGTCAGGGCCCAGCCTTTGTGCTGCTTTCCTTTGCTCTCTGTTAGGCTGCGTCTGACTTGTGAGTAAATTTGTATGTCATGAGTTTTTATTTCTCGTTGTGTTTTTTTCTATTATTGTATGTCGTTTCAATGTGATTTTTTTTTAAGCTCCTAGAGTTAGCTGCATGTTTTAAGTGTGAAGGGCCCAACCTGATCAGACTGCCCATTTCAGATGCCCTTTTGTTTACGAATTGGAGGCTCTCAAGACCCTTCTCCCATATGAGGACTTGCTGCAGACAGCCCTGTTTAGGAGGACGCTGCCCCAGGTGTGGGGGCTGATCCTGGCACCACCAGCAGATGCATATACACGGGTGGGATCTTCTGTCCCCATGGTCGATGTGTCGCTAGTCTGGCACACACAGAGCTCCTCACAGCCCCATGTGTGTAATTGTTATCTCAGCAACAGTCTTCTCAGTTTACTCCCCTGACTGCCCTCCCTGAAGTGGGTGCAGATGACTGTCTGAGCAGCTATAGCTGAGGCTGCTAAGGCCCAGGTATCCATTCTGAGGGTTAGGGGGTGTGCACTAAGAGAAGGAGATCAAGCCCAGGTTTATAGATGTCTTCTGTGGCAGCATCAGGAGAGATGTACCAGGCAGGGGTGTTGGCAGAATTGAGCATTTACTGGTCAGTGTTCACTGAGGAACAGACCCAGGACTGAGTCATTGTTCGTGGAGGAGCACGAGGGAAGGTGAGGTTGGATGGGGGCGAGATGGCGCCATCAGGGTTCAGGGAGCAGAGTGGTCTCTCAGAAGGTCCAGTGCTCCATCAGGCCCTCCCCTGCCATGGGAAGGCAGTGCTGCGGCAGCCACTGGGGCGAGTCCTGGTGAGCGGCACGCAGGACTGACAGCCCCAGTGTACAGCAGCTGCACAGCAGCTGAGGTGCTGGACGTGGGGTTGTCAGAGGAGACTGAAAGCAAGGCCCGGACACTGGGGATGTTTTAGATGAATGGCGCAGACTCTTTAAATCTGTAAAACTGGGAGTGATGCTGCTCGTTGCTGTCTCAGTGTTCACGCGTCATGGTCGCCTCAGTGCTGCGTGACAAGTGACAGCTGAATAGAAGCTGCAGTGTGCAGAGCACCTTGGCAAAGGCTGAGGCTGATTCTCAGAACCAGTTCATGAGATGATGTTTGCGCTTTATTCAGCCTCAGGATGATTAATTTTATTAAAGGCCACAGAAGTTAATAAAAGAACCAATTAAAATGAACCTGTACACCTAGTGGTTTCTTCGTTACCTCACGTTACATGGCAAGAATTGATGTTTATGCAAGGATTATACTTACATTATTAAATGTATCAATGTATTTCAACATACATTAAGTAACATATGTAACTTATGATTAATACATTACCAGCTAAAGTATTAATGTATATTAAATTACATAAGTTACATTAATATAAGTGAATACATTAGTTATAATGGAACAAAGATGGAAAGTTATTACGACTATCTTAAGTGCCTTTCTTAATGTCAAGAAATAAGTAATGTGGAAAGGGCCAGACAAGTTCAAATTCCCCCAGCTATCTAATTTATAGATATGATATTTGGATATAATATCTGGTAAAATAAAACAGTTATTGTGTAGAACTTGCCATGTATATTTAGCAGAAATGAAAATAAGTTTTTGCTTATCTGTGCCAAATTGTATTAGGTACTTTGTATGTTCTGGGTGATTGTAATATATGAAACTATTCCATACGTGTTTTCACATAGCACTGATCATGATGCTTGAGAATTTACCATCAGGCTGGTGGTAGCACTGTCTACCTAGAACGATGCTCCGCAGCGTCCTGGGGAAGACCTTTCGGCTTATTGGCTACACTATTCAGTACGGCTGCATAGCCCATTGTGCTTTTGAGTACGTCGGTGGGGTTGTGATGGTAAGTTTTTACATTCTAGAATATTCACTTTAAATACATATGCTGTTTTTAAATTGAAGGAAAATGTGCTGTTTTTTCATTTTAATTGAATTAAAGCTGTTAACTTAATGAATAAAGTGTAAAAGTAGAAACATAAAATGACTTCCTAGGTATTGGGATATAAGAGTGTTTGCATTGGCACTGATAACAAGAACTGTTACTTCAAATGCAATCTGTATTGTTTATAGCAGGGTCTCCTGAGGGTTTCTTAATAGCCCCATAACAGTTACCACATATTGAATGTTTGTAGTCACTGTCTCCAGGAAATGTCTGATGCTATACACTTACTAAGTCACAGAGTCGTTTACACTTCTGTGAGATAGTAACACTCACCCATCCTGCACATGAGGAAACAGGTTAAGAAAGCTTACCTGACTTGCTCCAGGTCCACAGTTAAGCAGCAGACATGGAATTTTTAATACAAACTCGTCTGATTTCCAAAACTTTTACTTACAACTGCTGAATTTAACTCGTTAAACAATAACTTTGTCACATCTTGTTAAAATGTCTAGCCAGAGGTTCGCATAGCTGCATCATGAACCTGTCAGTGCTAACCGTTCAGATCTCCTGTCATGTCTGCCTGGCGACTGATTGGCCAGCAAGTTTGTAATTGTTGGGATTATTTTTTGCTTTAGTTTTACCTCAACAGATCAACAGCCATATACCTTCAAGATGTGCTATTATAACATGAATATATTTAACCAAAATGTTCCTCCTTAAGTTTTGAAAGTTACATTGGCACTTCTAAATAGAGCAAGCAATCTTTCACAGTGTTCTTTGTTACTTTTGCCTGAGTGGAAAGTTCCAAGTAAAAGGTTTTATTTATAGATAAGTGCGGAAGTGAGAGACTGATATGTTTGTGGTTTTAGGTGGCATTGCTTATTTCCTCCAGTCTTAAGGTACATATCCAAAGTATAGTTTTAAGATATACAAATATGAGTGTTTTTAAAGTACATCTTAGCATACCAGTAGTTTTCCTTGAAAATTTAAGTCTAAGTTGCAACCCTGTCCCCTGAGGAGGCCACTGTCTGGAAGGAGGAAACTGGGTTTGAGTGACGTGGGAATAGAGGGGATGGCTGGTGCTGGACGGCAGCAGAGACACGGCCCTTGGTTCCCGTGAGGGTGAGTGCTGGGTTCCAGCTCTACACTGAGCAGTGATCTTGGCTTCCTCATAGAGTGGGAGCATGGGGCCCAGGTCTCCACACTTAGGCAGCTTCCTTCTACAGTGCGGTCACCATGTGGAGACACAGAGAGCACCGCCGTGTGCAACATCAAAGTGACCTGTCAGCTGACCACTTGTATTCGTGTCTCCAGCCTGGTAGCATTCGGAAGGATGCCTACCTGGGAACAGCCGATTTAGAAATCATCCCCCAAGGTGAAAGAGCATTTGCTTGATTTTCCTGTCAGCTACTCAGCTGATGTCAGTTAAATTTAGAGGCTTTGAACTCAGATTAGAATGAGATTATAACAAAAAAGAAAGGAAACAAATTTTATGTATATGGGGGGGTGGTAGGGTGGGTAGGGTTATGGGAAAAAAATGAGAATTAAGTTGTGTCTTATACTGGTACAAATCCCCATTGTGGAGTGCAATCTTGATGTGTATATGTAATGTACCAATAAAGATTTCAATTAAAAAAAAGAAAATTATCTCTTTTTTCAGTGTTCCGGACCATCAATGGAGCCTACCATTCAAAACTCAGATATTGTCTTTGCAGAAAATCTCAGCCGACATTTTCATGGTATCCAAAGGTAAATTTTCATAGTGAATAGATTGAGTACAGTGAAAACATACTGGCACGTTGTGCCTTTCTGTATGTCTTCACTTTACCTTTAAAATCACTTTTGTAAATCATCATATTAATGGCCAGCTAGCTTAAATTGTGAGTCAAATATTTTCTCAGTCTGAGAACTTTTAAGTGTCACGGAGCATGTGCAGCCTCATGGCTCACTGTCCCAGACATCCTTTTTTCCACATGGGAAACCTGGTTCACTGTGTTACTGGACTCTGAAGTAGTCTGAGTCAACAACTAGAGAAGTTAAAGATGGGTTACATATCAAGTAACTGTTCTGGGTAATTTTTGAAACTACCCTGTAATTCGATTGATGAATTTCAACATTTTCTGTATAGCCTATGATGACCATTTAATGATTTTTAGAATATGGCATTATATGAAAGGGTAGTTGTGAATCTCTAAACTTTTTTGGTCCATTTATAATAACTCTACTATCCTTCATCTTCACTGTAAATGTGACTCTCTCCAGCCATCTCTAGTGCACTGTCCTGAGCACGGGTGGGCACTTCTCTCCCACTGGCCCGTTTTTTACTGAGAAATAGTCATCCAGAGTCATGGACAGCCGTGCTTCCTGCCTCGTTTTACCAGCCCTTAGTTCTCAGATGGAAACTCTTAAGCTGCGTGCTCAAACTTAATCTCTCAAAAATTGTTCAGATCTGCTTCAGAAAACCTCATTATAGTTAGAGAGGCTTTAAATTAAAAGTCATATAATAAGCTGTATTCTAATGCTACCTTCTTTTTAACTTTATCAAAATAACCTGTTAGAGCCTTTCCCTTAACTGAGGACTCTTCCTCACTGTAGTATGAAGACAAGTTTCTGTTGAAAGGATTCTGTGATCTTAAAACATTTAAGAGGCTGAAACTATTGGCTGAATAGTTTCTGAATGAACAGCTCAGTGTCTTACAAAAACATCAAGGAAACAGAAATTCTTTGAAGGCTTCATTTTTTAAACTTTTTGTCCTGGCCCATCTGGCTATAGAAGAGCTTACAGTTTGTATCCCATTAGACCTAGCAAAGTAACTCTCAGTCCTAAGGTTGCTGGTTGGTAACTTCCATTTTTAAAATACTACCGTCCTTGTTTCTTATCTGCAGCATAGGAGGCTGGGACTTCAGGGCACTTCTGGCCCCTGGCAAGGCTCTATTGCTGGCTGCCTGTTTGTAAAGCTGGAGGAGCCATGCATTTAGGCAGCAGTGAAAGCCAGTGTGGGGGTCTGAGCACATGACTCTTTCCTGTCAGATGCACAGAACTCTCATCGATGAGACAGCTGAGGGGTCCTCACCGATGGGACTCCTAGAGAATCTGTCAGAGAATGCTGTCTAGTAAGATAAGGGGTGTATGGCTGCAAATAGAAAGGAAGTTTTAAGTAATAGTTCTAGTAACTTTCTTTAAGCTTCCTTTTGAAAGAGTTGAGAGTCCAAGAGATACGTACTGATGTAATCTGTATGCATGTATCTGGCTGCACACTGCCAAAAATACAGCCTACATTAACAATGACTTTCTATAAAAACAGCTTGACTGAATTATGATTTGTGTTGCATTTTAAGTGCACACCTTAAGGGTCATATTGATTATTTGATAAGCACTTAAAACTTCATAAAACATCCATTGGATAAGGTTTCTCCTTCCAGCACTACCCTAAATCAGCTTTGATAGTGAGTTTCAATCTCTGCATACTTGTTTGTCTGATCAGGAAAGAGAAGAATTTTTCCTGTCTTCAAAAAAAGGCAGTATTGTTTTGCCACCAAATTATAGAATTTACTGATTAGATACCTTTCTGCTCCTACCAAGACTAATTTCAAGACATGGTTGTTGTAAATACTGCTTCTATGCTTTCTCTGACATTTCTGGTGATGGTAGTCTCTTTTATTCCCATATATAGATAGAATCCTTGGGAAATTTTGCTTTATCTCCCATTGAACTTTACTTTATTAATTAATGATTATGATATAATAATTTCTTTTACTTGGCTACCAAAAGGCTTAGCATTATTTGTAATACCCATACTGTAGCAGTGATTAAATTTCTGATTAGATTTCCTTTTATTGTTTTATTGTTATAGCTTTTGATATTATTTTTAACCTATTTATGTTTTATTATAAATAATATGAGATTTTCTCTGGACTGTGGTGCAAATAATAAATATATTAATTCTTTTTGCTTTTGTTTTTCTTTTCATGGTACTAAGGTTTGAACCCAGACTCTTCACACTGAGCCACACATGCATATGCCCCCAGCCCTGCTTTTTGAGATAGGGTCTTGCTGAATTGTGCAGGCCAGCCTGGAGCTTGAGAGCCTCCTGCCTTGGTCTCCGGGTGTGCTGAGGTCACAGGTGTGCCCCACCACACTCAGCTTCAATTCTGTTGAGTGTATGTGCTAGTGAACAATTCACATGCTGCCCATTTTACACAGAAAGAGTACTGTGTTCCGTTTTGTGGGGACATCGGTCTTGCTTTCTTCCTCTCCTTTTCTCTAAACTTTTCAAGATTTTCCTTACCTTGTTGCCATTTAGTGTCTCTACTTCCGGGAATCGTACCTTCTTCGTTTAATTATACCTACAGTGCCTTTATTGTGTGGTATCATGTTTTATTTTTATAGTGTTCGCACAGCTCTTATTTGGTTGTGAGTTTTGAATTTTCCCCTCAGTTGTAAGTTCTTTTGGCTCTACTGTGAAGTGCGCCATATGACTTACATGCTGGGACTCAGTTCTTCCTGCTGAGGAAATGCCAGGGAGGTCTCTCTTTGGTGCTCTGGAGTCACTCAGCCCTGGACAATGAACCTCATTTAACCTGGCGGCATTTATACGGATTTGGCTCCCTACCATTTTGTTCTAAAGATATGGGGACAGGAAAAACAGTGCGGATATGGTAAAAACAATTTCAGACCCTTCTGCTTTGTAAAAAATTGTAGATGGCTTTTCTGTCACTCTTGTTGGATTGTGACCCAGAGGTCCTCTGAGCTGGGACTGACTGGGGGCCTCTTTAAGTTGCCCTGTGATGTGACAAAGCCAGCACCATGCATTTGTGTGCTTGATGAGTAACACTGATGTTTCTTTGACTTTTCCCCCTCAGAGGTGACATTGTGATTGCAAAAAGCCCGAGTGATCCAAAGTCAAATATTTGTAAAAGAGTAATTGGTTTGGAAGGAGACAAAATCCTCACCACTAGTCCATCAGATTTCTTTAAAAGCCATAGTTATGTAAGTAATATTTCAGTTATATTGTTCATTGCTATCATAGTTAATTAACATTGACTGAATACACCAAGAAAACAGAGTAACTTTTTTTTTGAATGTAAGGGAAATGCTGGGTTTGGTATAATTTAAGTAAATCAAGAAAAATTTCCGCCATTACATTTGTGTATTTTTGTTCCTCTATCAATCTGTTATTAATAATCGAGATACACAATTTGCCAGTGGTTGATAAAATTATTGGGCAGAAGTGTGAAGAGAAACAGGTATTTTTAAAGTCTGAACATCTCTCTCCCGAGGTTTTAGTACAAAGGGCACAGTGGCCACTTAGAGGAGACACATGCCCGGTGCCGCCTTACCCAGAGTGACTTCGCAGTGACAGACACAGGGACACAGCAAAGGGCGAGGAGGGCATGCCTCGTGGGATTCTTGCCCAGCCATACCAGACAGCTCAGAGCCAGCCTCACCTAACTCTGGAGGTGCATGTCCCTGCCCAGTGCTTCTCAAGACTGGTAAGGTCGTGAAAAACAAGGAAAAGCTGAAAGCGAGCAGGACACAGGGTAGCTAAGAGCAGGCTGGATTCCTGGCTTAGAAAGCTTGAACACCAGCCACCGTGGTGCACGCCTGTAATTCTCTTACTTGAGAGGCTGAAGCAGGATTGCTGTGAAATTGCGCCCAGCCTGAGCTACACAGTTCAAGGCCATCCACACAGTGAGACCCTGTCTCAAAAAAAAACCAGACAAAACTCTTAAAACTGTTTGCAATAGGAATTCTGTGTAACCACCTCGCTCACACCAGTAGTCGGTCAGCAGAGCAGCAGCAGGTGTGTGCTGCTCCTTTCCGTGCCACACAGCTGCAGTGACAGCTCATGGAGGGAGCACAGCCTCTGTCCACTTGGCATGCATGCACACTGCTGACCTTGGTAATTTCAGTTTAAGTTTCTACTTGAGGGTTGGTTTTTTTGGTCACTATCAAAGTGTTTTAGTACAGCTATTATATTTGATAACAAGCTTTGACTCTGTTTTTCCCTAAGACAGATAAGTAATTGAAGAGAACTTGTCTTCTGCACTGTTAGGTTGTTTAGATTTGTAGTAGTCTATGCGTACCCGTAGGGTTGATGACCAGACTGTGGCGCGGTCTGTTACTGGCTCTTCGTGCCGGGGGACGCCCATCAGGCGGAGGCTTCTGAAGCTGTGAGGGCAGCGTGTGGGTGTGCTGTGGAGGGTCATCTGCCTGCTGCCGTGGGCTTCAGTAGGAGCACCATGTCCTGGGATTCGCCTCCTCTTCCTGAGCTGTCCCAGTCACTTCTCAGTGGTGTGAGTGACAAGTGGGTTCTGTCACCAGAGTAAACATAGCAGGCACAGTGACATCCTCTGCCTGGGGACTTCCGCGCGGTCCATGCGCTGACACGTGCTGTCATTTCTTTGTAAGAGTTAGTAGAGAAGCAGCCATGGCACAGAAAGGGTTTATCAGATACGTTCTTTGCTAAGTAACCAGAAGACTTTGAGATGGGAACTTTTTAAATAATTTGCTTGGGCGGGGACATCCACCCAGTGTTTACTTGTGTCCTAAATGGACACGGTAGAGGACACTGTTGTTTCTTTGCAAGCCTGTTGCATTCTGAGGGTCTGGCACCTGTGCGAAGTGCACAACACAGCACTGTAATATTCTTCCAGCGGCCGGACCTCCCTGCAGGTGTGGCTCTACCGCAGAAACAGCAACCCTCGGAGGCCAGTAAGAGCAGGGTTTAATGGTGGAGAAAATGGGCGTTGCGTTAGTCACCAGTTCCGCAGGGCGGCCCTCCAGGCTCCTCCAGAATCTCTTCTCTGCACTCTCATCGCACCCATCTCATCCAGCTGTGCTGCACGGAAGACCTATTGATAGAAGGAAGGGCAGCTGTTTCTGAGTAGAGAGAAACCCATGTTTTGAGGGATTTTCCTCCTGGCAAGTTTTTTGTTGTTCTTATTTTGTTTTGTTTGAGACAAGGTCTCACTTTGTAGTTCAGGCTGGCCCTGAGCTCACTATGTATCCCAGGGGAGCCTGGAACTCAGAGCACTCCTCCTGCCTCTACCTCCTGATTGCAGGCGTGAGCCACCATGCCCAGCACTGTGGTATGTGCTACTGACTGCTGGTGAGCGTGAGTCTCCACCCCCAGCATTGTTGTGTGTGGTTATCAGGGATCAACCCAGGCCCTTGAGCTTACAGTGCAGGCGCCAGAACCTTTGAGCTAACTCCCCAGCCCCTGGCAAGTTTTTTCCAGCGGTGTTACTCAAACCAGAAGAATTGTGTAGCTGTTATGGAGCCAGTCACTTGAGCACGTGCTCCATTCATCGAGGTGATTTATAACAAGGTCGGTCCTGGTGTGGGGTATCCAGAAAGCCGCCCAGGTGCTCACAGCCCTGCCTGGGGAGCTCTCGCTCCTGAAAGCGAGGCTGCAGTGTGGGAGCCAGGGCCTTCACCCTCCTCACCCTGCTTCAGGGAAGCCTCTGCTGAACAGGGGTGAAGGCGCCACCACTCAGGGAAGATCGCCGACAGCAAGTGGGTCTGTAAGCTTGCACGCAGGCCTCAGCCACGGTGTCGGGAGTGTTGGAAACAATTGTTCTTCAGACCCAGCCTCTGGAGGTGTCAGGACACTTGTCCCCTGGCTTTCTTCCTGCTTCTCCTGGGCTTCCCGAGTTGCTTTCTCCTCAGTGACTAGCACTCAAGCACCGGAGCAGGAGGGGTTCAGAAACTTCTGTTTCTGTATTATGCTTACACGGTAGGTCGCCTCGCCTTAGTTACCTAAATTATATCAGGCACAGTCTTCTTCCTGCACTCCAGAATCATGGAGTTCAGCATGAGTGGATAACCAACACAGTTCCTTTTCCTTGCTAAACAGGCTCCTCCTACATGCTTCCCAACCGTAAGGAAGGCTAGTGTTTTCTTCAGATTGTTCACGTCATAAAGTCTGGCACTACCCTTGACTCTTGCTCTTTCCCCTGAGGAAATCCTGCTGCCCCCCATCTGGTTCACGCTGCACTCCACATTGCTGGCCCCATCTCCCCTGCAGGGATGTTTGAATCATGCTCTTTTCTTGTCCCTTCTCTTCGTGCTTTGCTCCTTCTGCACCAGCTTATTCCACAAGGCCACCGGAGGGACCCTTCCATCCTGTTAACTGCTGCCCTCCCACCCAGTGGCTCCCCACATCTGTCACCATGAAGGCTGTGGCTCATGGGCGGCTGTCCTTCCTGTGGCCACGTGTGCAGCTCGGGCTTTACTGGCACAAGCCCCTGCTCTTCATTTATGCGGGAGGTAAATAAAGAACATAGTATTCTTCACATTTTTGTAAAGTACACATCATCATTATTGTTATTGGCACAAATGTAAGGAACAGAGAGTTTTACATTTTGGAAAGAGCTGCTTGAGTGTGCTCTGACCACTGGAGATACAGAACTGTCAGGAGAGGGCCGGGGAAGGCAGCAGTAGAAAATGCTTCACTGGGTCAGGGGTTTAGCTCAGTGGTTTTTGCATCTTCCTGGCAAGCTCAAGGTTCTGAGTTCGATCCCCAGTATCACATACAACAATGCCAGGTGTGGTGGCTCACACCTGTAATCTCAGCACTCAGGAGGCAGAGGCAGGAGGATTGCTGAGAGTTCAAGGCTCACCTGGGCTACATAGTGAGTTCAAGGCCAACCTGAACTACAAATCCAGACCCTGACTACACTGCTCCTGCTCAAACTCCTGCCTACTGCTCATACTCAAATTTGAACTACAAATCCTGACTCAAAAAAAATAATGCTTTACTACGGCTCATTGACAATCTAAAACAGTCCTGCAGATGAGACAGCAGTACAGACAGTCACGTGTATAGGTAAAACTCATAGTTCTTTAGCGCATGCTGGGTATGTAACACACAGTTCAAATCTCCCAGTGTCCTACTTGCTGTTTATGTTTTAGTGTCTGGCCTTCTCTTGCCCCTGTTTCACACAGAAGAGATACTTGTGTGCCAGAGCCCTCGACTGAAAAGGCATGTTGAGTGCCAGCTGCTAATATACTAAGTCCTGAGTCACTGAGACAGAAAAACTGCCTGATGATGTCACTTACTAGGACTCGGGTATCTAGGTAAGGGGCGGGCTTTTTGCAGACACTGGTGATACAACTCTGCAGTCCTTTTCCATTTCTCAGCCACAGCTCCTAACATAATCAGTCTGTTCCCATAATGCCTTGATTGCAGCTGCTGGGTAAGTTTGCTCTGCACCTGGGGGACAGGCAGGCCGCCCTGTACCTCCTGCAGCCCCGTAGCACTGCTGATGGCTGGCCCAACCTTTTCTCAGAACACACTCAGCATTGCATGGGGGTAGTTTGACACCTTGTAGTTTAGAGTTCTGCTCTGCCAGGGTTGTGTCTTGGTTTTGCATGTCTGAGGATATGCATATGTACCTATGAAGATGGAGATTTGAACTAGTTGTAGCAGGTCACCTGACTGATGTATGTCACTCGTGCAAAAATATCTTAGGCAAGTTAAAAAATAGGTACAACTGGTGTGAATCTAGGGAGGCATAACAATTCAGTAAAATGAATTCAGCAATTCATAACAATCTAGGGAGGCATAACAATTTACTTTTATTTGTATTATATGAGACCTCCACACTTTAACTTGCTTAAATGTCCTTAAAAGGAGTTGAGAAGGAAACTAATCCTGCTGTTCATTGTGATTCCCTCGCCAGGGTCCCGGCATAAGGGACTACCCTGGGTGCCGTGCAGCTGCTAGTGTGACATGGCCATCTCTCCTGGTTTGCTGGGAAAGGTGCCGTCGAGCAAATGCAGGGGGCTCAAGTCAGCATTAAGCAACACGTTGAAATAGAGGTGCCAACCTGTGGGTAACTGAGACTTGACAAGTTAGCTGTGCTACATGTGACCACTTATTCTCATACAGTAAGAGCAAACATCAGACTCATACACCAAACTGCTCCATACTCAAAGGAAAATAGAAAGGGGCATAAAAACAAGTATGTAAGCTGGCATGGCGAGCATGCCTATAATCTCAGCACTCAGGAGGCTGAAGCAGGAGAGTTGGCATACATTCCAGGCCAGCCTCAGCTGCTAAGACCGTGTCTCAAAAGATCAGAACAACAGTAGCTATACAGTTGCAAATATTAAGTGAGCAGGGAGATACAGTGATGCTGCCTGAGATGAGATAAGGTGTTTTCCCAGGGTCACAGCTGGCTGATGGAGCATGTACTACGCATCACTTCTGTAGCACAACTCGGCTTGTGTCCCTAGCCCAGAAGCCACCCGGAAAGAAGGCTGAGCCGTGAGTTTTTAGGGAAGTATTTACAGCTGTAGGTGAATAACAGAAAGGTCCAAACTGTCACTTGAGATTTGCTCTTACCTCCTAGACATTGTGTGACCAGTCCCTAAACTCTGTCAGAGGCCTGTGTCACCTTTGAGTGGGAAGGTTTGTCCTGGCCTTTCTGGTAGGAAGTCAGGTGGACCTGGGGATGGAGGCCAGCCCAGCACTGAGGCATCTTCTCTAGGGGGCTGGCCTCAAAGAGGGACACAAGTGTGGACAGGAGAGGAGGCCGCAGGAGCAGGCCAGGGCTCTCCACTCTCCCGCAGACTTACTCGTACCCTCGTTCATCTCCAGATGTGCATGAACCCCACAGTGAGTGCGGACCCCGCCTGCCATCGGTGACGACTCGGGGCAGCGGGAACACCATGCCTGTGCTCTCCATGTGACCGCAGGCCTCAGCCACCGTATGCGGAGCCAGTGGCTGCCGGGCTGGACAGCCAGGGTGGGGCCGGCAGTCAGCCGGAGCTATGCCGAGTGGGGGCTGCTCTTCCCACAAGGTAGACACAGCTTCCCCGGGCTGGAGAGGAGGCTTCTGAGGAGAGGCTGGAGAGGGTGAGCAGCGCTCTGAGGGCGCAGACAGGATGCAGCACAGGCGCTGGGGCACTGCCCGAGTGGCAGGAGGAGGTGGGTAGTGAGAGGACGGTGGGAAAGGGACATGGTTCCCTTGTCTCAGGCCGGGCACAGCCTGGTGAGACCCCGCTTGGAGATAGCACTCCAGTACTGACGTGGACTGGAATGGGTGGTGTGCAGAGTCTGGGGCAGGGGCCATCAGCCAGCTGTGATGGTCACAGTGGAGGGAGCAGGACTTGGAGAGACTCAGGATGGCAGCAGATAGGGAACTAAGGATTGGGCTGGACTCAATGACAGGGAAATAGAAGTGCTTAAAAATGACACCCAAATTAGCTTTGGCAGCAGGGGTGGGCAAGATGGGAACTTGCAAAGTGGGGAGACGTGCTGTCTCAGACAAATGTAGCATCTACCTGAGGTCGGTACAGTGATCACTCGATTTGTTTCCTCATGTGGCCACCTCAAGACAATGCTCTGAAGTGATACCTGGTATCTGCGGTACCCACAGCCCTTGCTGATGAGACCTGGGACCTCTGGTCTTCCATGGTGCCCACAGCCCTCATTGATGAGATCTGGAACCCCTGGTGGAACACCATTTCATGCCCTCAGCTCTAGGGTGTCATCTGCATCCTAGAGCTTTTCATCTGCTCTCTTTGTCCCGTGTGTTACCCCAAAAGCTGTCATCCTGCCTGCCTGGCAATCCTCTTTCCACAAAGCTAGATCTCATTCTAAATAAGTGCAGTGTTTGGAACATTCGAGTTGTGTTTTGATGAAGAAAACATAAGATGTGTCTGTCACAAAGAAACAGGCAACGATGTCTTTTTTTAAATGCTTCGGGAACATGAAATACACAAAGATGAGTATATCTAATGTTAATCATTTCATTTTCTTTTCTACTAGTGGTCTTTTCTTTCTCATACCACTTCAGAAACTGATCTTTTCTAGCCTGTCACTAGGAAGCATGTATACACAGGGACAATAGATTTCAAAAAACTCATAGAGATTCATCTGGAGTAGTGGTATATCAATGTGTAACTGGGGTACGGTGCAGAACTGTGTGAAGGGACAGAAACAAAAATTTTTGGTTGGAACAGTGCTGCATTTGGTTTACCAAGTATTTCAGACTGTTTCTGGCAGGCCAAGAGGTCTCATTACTTTAGTACCTAGCCTCCATATTCTACTCTGCTCCAAAAGGCCTGTGTGGCAGGAAGTTAACAGCCCTCCCTGTAACAAGGCAAGAAGGGAGGAGATGCAAATGTAGTCTTGTTGGGAGAATATAAAATGCCTCCTTTAAATGCTGATTCGAAACCACAGCAGACAGTCCCATATTTTCACATAGAACAAGAAAGGTGGAGCGTAAAAGGGCTCATTGTTTTGAGACCAAGTCCATGGGCCAGTGTCTTGGGTGGAAAGGCCATATCCTGGCTTCAGTCCTAGCCCTCCACCTCCTCAGTCCTTGGGCAATGTATCCAGAGGAGAGGTTCCTTTGTAAGGAACAGCCTAACAAAGTGTGGCTTGACGGTGCTGCCCAGTTTGACTTCATTCAGTTATCACTAACTGCATTTAGTCAGATCATTGACTCTTATTCACAGTTAATGTACTTTTAAATTTAGCATATTCAGTTCAAAGTCATGTCTGGCACTAGAGCTGTATGTTCATGCACTATACAAGCTGTGATCACATTCCAGTCATGGAGCACAATGCACGCTGCAGAATACAGTCCTCAGGAAGCAGGGAGAAGGCAGCCCGGGGCGTCGGGCCTTGCAGGTGGACAGCTGCTCCTCCAGGAGGTAGGAGCTGGTGGCCTCGAGTCTGCTCACTCGTTTCTCACACTCTTTCTGAACATACTTACCTGCCTCAGCCGCGGATGTGAGGCTGCTTAGCCAGGTTACAGAGCGGCACTGGAGCTCGAATTGTGATGCCAGTGGCTAGGTCTTTCTCCCCACAAGCCCAGCAGCCACAAAGTGACTCTGAAGTCACAGGAGAGTTCTGAGCATGGGCAGATAGGGAAGAAGCTCGGCTTGCAAGAGCTGCTGGATGCAAGCCTGTAGGAAAAGATTCACCCAGCCACAGCTCATTTTGAAGGGGCAGCCTGTCCAAGTGGTGTGCAGACTCCTTTGGCCATGAGCTGCTGTGAACCCAAGTGGCACTTGTATGTGTGCATGCATGCATGTGTGTGTGTGTGCATGTGTGTGTACATGCTAGGAATAGGACCCAGGGCTCTTGGCCCTGTTTGTTTATTTTTGAGACAGTGACTCACCGCCACTGAATTACATAGGCTGGATTCCTGCTTGCTCTCCTCTTACTTGAGCTTCCCAGAGTGCTGGGGCCACAGGTATGTGCCATGCTGGGCCAGCAGCCATGTTTTTAAGTAGCGAAGGGCAGTAATGGTCCTTTCTCATGTGGACAGTAGGGTGATAAACAGGACCTAACTAGGGAGAAAAAGCAGCAGCCCACGTAGATACAGTACTCATGGGAATCGTCAGTCTACAGGCCCTCTGTCCTGTCCTTAGAGAAGAGACCGTTTGTCCCTCAGTAGGACCCCATGGTGACCTGCCTGGTCTGCTGAACTTGCAGAGGCCGAATGTGCACCAGACTCTGGCAAAGTCAGTCAGGAGTGGGCACGTGGGCCTGGCCCTGCATACTGCTGTAGCACCCGCTGCTTCCAGACTGGCAGCTGCCAGCCTTTGTGCTGAGCAGGTCTCTAGCTGCTGCCACTCTTGTGTGTCCTAGCTCCTGGCTCATGCTGGTGTCATGTAGGACAGCTTGTGTTCCAGTTGTTTCCTGATGACGTCTCTGGTGTGGGTGTTACCAGGCCAAACAAGACTGGGTGTGGTGCGGTCTTTTCACAACATTATTACGAACATTATTTCATCTTCTAATTGTACTTTCTGGTAGTGAGCAATCTTATTCTGGCCATATCTTAGTTACAACATTGTGGTTAAACAGAATGTGAACCAGCTACTTGCAGTTTGACTTGATACTGCTTTCATGGAAAACACTAACATTAGAACAATTATATTGGTATTAATTGCTAAAATAAACATTGTTCTATGTAGATACATTTATCATATATGCCATACTATGAGGCATAATTGAAAAATACAATGCAATAAATGTTTAAGTTTTTAAAAATATATTCCAGTCAAGGATACATTGCCATGAGTCCCCTTCAAAATAGTAGCCCCTGCACTTGAACCATACTATCCTACCACTCTTGCCACTTTGTATAGCAGGCCTGGACCCCCTTCTCCTGAAAGTCTAACCAGACGGCTGAGGAGGCAGGCTGGCTGGTCCACAGCCCTACATGAGATCTGCCAGAGCTCGTGGAGTTACCTCGAGCTAGGAGGGAAAAGCTGCCATCACCAGTTCTGTGCTATCCTCACATTTCAGCCCGCAGTAGGGTACGTACACCACCATGCATTCACCGAGAAGCCTCTCCATGAGTTCAGGTTTTGTTTTGCTGCTTTGAAGAGCTAATGTTACATAAGATAACCAGACTATCTACCCTCCTGCCGGAGAACATGTGTACTCTTGCCGATCTCCAGGTCCACCTAGGGCTACACTGAGCCTTTACTGGTGCAGTGTGAGTGGGTTGGGCAGATCTTTCCTAGAGCGCGTGGCCAGGAAGGTAAAAGAGACCACAGGCTATGTGCTGGAGATGCAGCACTCACTTGACAGCAGGAACTTTTGAGCTGAGGTGTGGCAGGGTTCATGCCTGTCATCCCAGCACCTGGGACCTGAGGCAAGAGGACTGCCAGTTATGAGCCAGCCTGAACTACATAGTGACACTGTTAGAAAAGACCAACCAGATTTTAGCCCTCAAATGAGTCTCTTCATACTCTGACCAAGTGCACCTCAGAAAGGACTGTTGGAGGGTAATGTCATCAGAACACTTGTGCTGCGCCTTCACAAGCTTCATCCTCTGACCTCATTTTAGACTGTGAGACAGGGTCTGGCTGTGTTTGGGCTGCCTAAGATGGAGGACGGCACTTGCTATCTGCCTGCCTCAGCCCCCAGAGTGCTGAGATTACAGGTGTGCACCAGGCCTGTCCCTGATATTCTTCCAGTAAACTTAAATCCCTTTTCTATAAAAAGATTTAACATACAAGTACCTCTAAGTGCAAAGAATTAACTTGGAGGATTTTTGGCAAATATTTTTACATGATAGATCACAGAATCCTAATTTCTTAAAGTGCATTTAAAATTATATATGCTTACATAGATTTGTCATAAATGCAGTTTGTCACACACAAAAAAAATGCTCATGTCTCCTGTTCATGCTACTGAGCAGACTGAAAGTTCCTTCCCAATAGTTCAGTTTGGTCTAGCCTATAACTCAGCTTTCTCAGGTTACAACCTGTAAAATAAACACTTCAGAGCACAGTGTTCACACTGTGACTACACAGTAACCCTGTAGCTTACATGGATGGAATAGACGCCAGCAGGAAGGAAATGGCTTTTGTGGCAGAAGCATTTTTTAAAAGTAACATTTTGTCCCAAGTATGATGGTCAGTGAGGAAGAATTTAAACGTATTTGCCAGTAGATACATGGCTGTGTGAGTTAGGGCCTTCCCATGTAGGAAGGTCACCACTGCTAATTACACAGCTGATGGTTTTGTGAGGGTCCTTGTGGTTGTGGGCGGTCATTATCAAAGTAGAACGCAGGGAGATATGCCCGTACAAAGCAGAGAAGGCTGTTAATGAGAGCTCTGACAAGCCCTCCACGAGGATGATGAGATTATGTGTAATTGGTGTCACGATCAATTACTGTCCAGCTCTTCAGGAACGTCGAAGTGGGCTGGCCCTGGAGCTGGCTGCGGACATGGAGTGGCTGCCCTGCTGATGCTGTCACCCAGACAGGAGGGCACATTTCCGGTCAGCATCCTCATGACCTCTTTTGAAGTCTATTAAATTAATGACTCTGTCACACTGTGTTGACCTCAGAACTTCAGTTTGGGATTTGGTTAGCAAATAGATGGGAGCTGTATGGTAATCAGTAGGTCTTTTAGACACTTAAAATCCTTGATATTCATGTTACGTCATTGTGCAAGAAATGAAAACTAAGTGCTAATCTCAAGACTTGTATTTTATGACAAGCTTTCTAGTGACGGTGGCCCCGAGTCATTCACTGTTCTAAAGGGGCTGCTGTTCTTTCTCCCTATTAGGTGCCCACAGGCCACGTCTGGTTAGAAGGTGACAATCTTCAGAACTCCACAGATTCCAGGTTCTATGGCCCTATCCCGTATGGACTCATAAGAGGACGCATCTTCTTTAAGGTACAGACTTCTGCTTTTTTCTCAGCTAAAGAATGTTTCTTCCCGAATGCTGTGGTGTCTCTGGACTGGTGGGCTCTAGTACCTCCACTTCGTGAACACATAGGCCTTCATTCGACAGCTCCCTGCCACACCGTCTCCCTGTCTGCTGCTCTGAGGTGGAGAACAGAGAAATGATTCTTACACCGTAGTCCATATGCCTCAGCTGGAGCAAAAGAAACTGGTGCTCGTGCTCCCCCGAATCCTCATACTGTCTCACACTGTCACCTGGTGGCACCAGCCTGGGCCAGCGATGTGAAACACCTGCCCACCAGCAGCCATGACCATAGCCTCATGTGCAGTGCTCAGGAAGGAGAACCACGGCCAGCAGTGGCAGTGGAATGCTTTGCTTGGTTCTGTACACTTCGGTGTAAACCATTCCTCAGGGACACACGTATTTACACATGTATGTCCACACACTACGCACAACGAGCTCTTAACCATACAAACACTGTTTTGTGAAGTGTCACTGTGGCAGGAACTCACTTATGGCTGATAAGCAGGGAGGAGGGGCATGTGTGGGGATAGGTCGGAACCTTCATTTACATCTCCACGTCCTGTGGCTTTCACAGATCTGGCCTCTGAGTGACTTCGGATTTCTGCGTGACAGCCCCAATGGCCACCGGTTTTCTGATGACTGACAAGCTTTTATTCCCAACCTGATGAGTGTTTCCTGGTCTAGGGAATTCTTGAGGGCAGCTGAAATGCTATACTTACCTTACCAATAAATAAATGATTGACTCTTTACTTTGTTGTTTTTAATTCTTCAACATAAAAAACAAGCAATACAACACTGAAAATTAGTTCAAAATGCTTGAATGAAAATATAAGGTAATGTTAAATTATTCATCTAAATTTTATAGTGATACACAAACATTTTGGGGGGACAACCTGCATGAGTACCTCACTTCTGAAAGTTTGGTTTGAGAGGTATAATAAAGCTGACACAAAAGGTCTGCTCTTCGCAATGAGCCTTGTTTGCCAGTTGCGGTTTCAGTCTGTGTGGTAACTGCTGCCCGTCGGTATTCAGCGCCCAAAAAAGCTCCTCAGGCCTGCGCGTGACTGCTCACCTGAAGCAGGAAAGTTGCAGAAACCTGGTAAGGGTCTTTCAAATGAATCCTGCCTTCACTGGAGAACATGAAGTACGGTCAGACCTCCACTGCTGAACTCAATTTGTTCCAAAACTGAGTTGTTCATGTTCAAACACTGAAAAGTTCAAGAACAGAACACATTTTTCCCCCATAAGTAAAATGTAAAACCAAATGGTTTCTCAGGCCCAAAAATTCACTTAAAATTCATTTTTCCAGGAGTTTAAAACAAAGTTAATAGCTCTAGGTTGTGGAACTCCCCGTAAGACAACTAAGCACTGTAAATACAGTACATCAAATGTCAAAATAAAATTTTTTAACATTTTTGTTCAGGTATTTCCCCTTGACTTGGAGGCTTCCTGGCATAGGAGCTAGAGAGAAATCAGAGGGGAAAAGAAATGTTACTTCTGGAAGGAGAGTCTCCTTCTACTTTCTGCGGTCTTCTCTGGGTCTTTTTTCACCTTTTCTCACTAAAAATTTGTCTGACACTTGCTTCTGCTTCTCAAATTGTTCCTAAAGTGAGAGGTAGCCTTCATCTCTTACAGCGCCTGCGTGGTTCTGTCCAGAGGTGGTCACTTCCATCCGCATGGCACTGAGTTGTTAGTGAGCCAGAGGCCTTCCTCCCCACCCAGGTTGCATCCTCAGCTGCCTCGAGTGCCTGCTGCTCCTTCCTCAGAGCCCTCAAGGTCTGTCACCACTTCTGGCCACAAGTTGGGCCACACAGTGTTCAGGGTCTTGTAGAGACTTGCTCTGGCTTTGTCAGGACGGATAATGCAGTGAGGATGTATGTGAACGTGACTTTGCCAGAACTCCAAAGTGTCCACTGGGCGCGTGACAGTATTTCAAAGTGCTGGTGGAGTTTTGTGAAACTAGCTGGGACTTGCTGGTCTGTGGCTGGACAAGAGAAGTTGAACGTAGCCAGCAGCATTCACCAGCCATCCACCCTCCAAGCCTTGATGAGCAGGATCACCACCCGCCAGGAGTGGTTTTCCAGCCAAGTTCTCAGCCCAGACATCTGAGTGAAAAGGGTCTGCCCCCCACACTGCAGCATTCACCCTCCACGTCACACATTTTTCATTGTTTTGTTGCCTAAAAACCCACATATTTCCGAATGGTGCGCTAACATGGGCTTCACTTACAGCCCCCACCAGCGAGCGGCCCACACCACGAGCAAGCCCATCCTACACGCGGCGCCCCCCGGTGCCTTTTCCTCAGGGAGTGAGGTCCTGTCGGGGGCTTCTTT
Organism: Petromus typicus; assembly: GCA_004026965.1. Taxonomy (NCBI): domain Eukaryota; kingdom Metazoa; phylum Chordata; class Mammalia; order Rodentia; family Petromuridae; genus Petromus; species Petromus typicus. Next base: position 22,272 of record PVIR01026949.1, read on the forward strand.
TTGGAGTGGTTTCGTCACAGTTGGACCCTTGCTGGTGAGTGATGCCCTCTACCTTGTGTCTGACCCTGTGCCTCACCGCAGGGTGTCTGTTCTCCCCGGGCGCAGTGGGGTCGCACACTTGAGGCTGCTCAGCACATGCTCACGTCACTGCAGGCCTGCAGCCTTTTGAGCCTCACCATCCAGGGTGCGCCATCGCCATACAGTTGTTTCTCACTTGCCCAACCTAACTAACTTCAACCTCCCACAGCCGGGTTCTTGGTTAACAATTTCACACCTTTTGTTACATTAGCCCTTTTAATCATTCTTTCCAGAAGTGTTGATAACGTCGTCAGCCACACTGTATTCAGCCACCAAATCAGACAAGCAGTGACCTGACTCAAATTTCACAATGATTTCTTTAATTCGTGTTTCCCAGTTTTCCTCTTCGCTTTACTGCTGTTATTACTTACTTTTCTTGGGACTATAGTTATGGTATTTTATGCAAATGCACCCTCCAAAAAAGCACAGTAGTGAGGGTTTTAATGTTCTAAGACGAGCGCTGCGTATGATCTGGGCCAAAGTAGCACTTAAGCCGAAGCGCTACCCTTTGTGTCCGTGGAGACAAGCGACACACAATTCACTCTCAGCCTATACAGGCCTTTCCAAGTCAGATGTTCAGTTCAACCATCAAGCGAAGTTACAAACACTGAGCAGATTTTTTTTGAACTTTGATGTTCAAGTGGTAGACAGTTTAAGAAAGCCCAAGCATGGAGCCCTTCGACAAGCGAGGCAGCAATGTGTGTGGAAACAAGGAAACATACCTAGTGTGCTCACTGCATTCCACCACACCACGCCTGCAAAGTCTGGCTCATCGTCCCCGGGTGCTCTTCACTGGCAGTGCGGTCAGACACAAGGCTCTGGAACAGGCATAGGGGGCTCCCATTCCCACTTGCATCAAGCCTCC
>PVIR01026950.1:0-23382 GCA_004026965.1 Petromus typicus
CCAGTACCACATACCACAGTGCCGGGCGTGGTGGCTCACGCCTGTAATCCCAGCACTCGGGAGGCAGAGGCAGGAGGATTGTGATGTGAGTTGGAGGCTGAGCTGAGGGCCAGCCTGAACCACAAAGCGAGACCCTGTCTCAAAAAACCTAAAAAAAAAAAAAATTCAGTCAGTAGTCTGCTTAGCTCTAGACCTAGAAGGTCTGGTGAAATTGATAACCAATTAGAATCAGCTTATGAGAAGAAAAATAATTTTCTCAAATATAGGCCAAAATGCCTATATTTTGGAGAAACTAACAAGAATGAACTGAACGCTAAAAAGATCCCTCAAAGACTGAGCAACACAGTGGAATGTTGCATTTGTTGGAATGCAGATCTTCATAAAATTTACAAAGTAATGTTCTTTCTAAATTTTTATTTCATGTTTAAAATTTTATAAGTGATTTATTATGTTACCACATTAACCATTTACCAGTTCACTCCAAGAATCACACAGGGACACATTGATTTATGGGCCAACTATCGTAAGCATCCGTTAGGAAGGTGTCATTTATTGTTTTAATAAATTTTTTTATCCCATTCTTCTCTCCAGCCTCCTCCCCTCCTTATATATAAAAGCTTTTGACTAAATTTGATAAAATTATCATTTTTATATTTCCTGTTATATTATAAATTTAATTTAAAATATGCAATTTTGGTTATCCTATATTTAAATAACTGGACTGCTAAGTGGTTAAGCCAATTCAATTAACTATATCCATGTAGGAATAACTTTGGAAATGTCTTGAAAAAGGATACTGAAAGAAACTACAGGTCTGAAAAGTAACCAATCTCTGCAAAGCCTATATACAAACTTAGAATATATAATTACCTATTAATGCTCAATTCCTCTTAAAATAGATTACCTGCAGGTTTTGGCATCATATCTTATTCAACTATAGCAGTAAGAAGAAAATTTTAAAAATTATATTGTTCCTAAACATTTATTTCTTATGCGCACCATTTAGACTATCGTTTACTTCTTTACCTCCTTATAATATTAATGAATAACTGTGGACCTTTAGTTAAGGTCTCTACCTTAAATGAAATAAAAAACAAAGTAGTGTTATTAGTATCTTATTAGAATTGGCTTAAAGTCTACTTAGCAAATAAGATATAGTAAACTTCTAAGTTTTACCTAGAAAGCAGATATATTGTGATTCACTCATAATGTCTGCATCATTTTAGTTTATAACATTTTCTTGGAATTACCTCCAGGGTAAGTATGGATGCTGTTTTCTTCCAAACAGTCATTGTTCCATAACAGGTCATGAGGAATCTCTTGGGCTTTCTATCAGCTGAGGCCTGCTGATAGAACCCATTTCCTTTGTAAATTGAAATTGAGCTAAATGAAGCATAGAGCATATGGGGGTGCAGATCTATAGGCAACACGAGGTTGGAGGAATCAGTGAAGTGTGTTCTTGTCCAGATTAGCAGTTGTTCTTCTGAGCAGACTTTGTGACTATAAGATTCGTATTTGCTTCCAGCCTCAAATTCAGAAAATCCATCACTTGTGATGGTGCCCCCAAGTGGTGAAGTGCTAACACATCTGGAAACTCTGACAAGCAAATGCCTTTCTGGGAAGAACTACTGCCGGCAGATCCTCTGCCTGTATGAACTTGCCCAGGTAGGCATGTCTCCTGAAAGGGGCACTGGAGGTAGATTTGGGCAGTGCCGTGACAACCCTTCAGATGGTAACTTTAGCCTTCCGGCTGATTTCAGGTCAGAGCTCCTGGTAGGCTGTTGCCCCATGGGTGTATCTTCAGGGAAGAGTGGGGAGGATCATAGGCCAAGCGCCAGGGCCATCTGAGTCCCAGCCCTAGCTCAGCCACCCAGAAAGTGAGGGCAAGGCATTTTGTCTCAGTGGACCTCCTGAAGGTCTCTTCTAGACCTCATGTCTTAAGTTTTCTTCCTGATGTGTGCAGCATTCCGTGTGGAGTACAGCGACTACAGAAAGGAACCAGAGCAGTCAGCGTGCTCTGTGCTGCTTTGAGGGAGAAAACAGTAGACAGGATATGAGAGAGTATGAGGGAAATAGAGCACTTGGAGAAGACATTAAGACTTCTTAGGAAATTTGGGGGTTTACTGCTGCTATGGGAACAACCAGGAAGGTACTGTTGTGTTTTATTTTGCTTTCTTGTGTTTTTTATTTTTGAAATGGTCAGTGTTCAACAAAATAGTCAGGTGATGTTTTCTAATGAGTCGCTCTTTTGCCGAGTCTGGCTGTGGTGAATAATAGGATGGAGTAGGGAACAGTACTTACTTCTGGGATTTTAAAACTCAGAAAAGAATGAAGTCTGTACATATCACATTTCCTACAGAGCTGCCATTTAGTGTTCTTGGCTCCTAAGAATAACTTTGGCTCTGCTTTCCCCAGGAGCTGGGCTGTTCCTACACAGACATTGCTGCCCAGGGTGGCAAGGCCCTACTCCACGCAATCCTGGCCTCCCGACATCCTGACCGGTGCAGACGAGCCCAGGCCTTCATTGGTGCACAGGGCCTCCCTGCAGACACTGTGGCTGAACTCGTGGCTGAAGAGGTGATGCAGGAGCTGCTGACCCCACGCGAGGGCACAGGTGCTGTGGCCCAGCCTCTCAGACCACACTCCCTGGTCCCCAGCACTGAGGGTCCGGTGTTGTGGTCAGATGCATCCTGCGTGTTGTTGCTCTCATGTTACTAGGTCACACTTGGAAAAGAACACACTGCATTTTAGTTGTTGCTCTGTGTTATTTTCTGATCATGCTCAGAGTAGCTCTGCCCTCTCCAGCCCAGACACTGCTTCTGTGCTACAGAGGGTACCCCTCAGCATGACCTCCGGTGCCCCACCTAGGCAGACGGACCTCTGGCTGCAAGTTTTGTCCTTGTCCCAAGTCTTCCAAGGTAAACCAGCCTGTCTCCACATCTTTCTGTGCAGGACATAAGCAGACGCTGAGCCCAGCAGAGGAAAGCCAGACATTTCTTCAGCTGACTGCTCTGTGTCAAGACCACACTTTGGTGGGAATGAAGCTGCTGGATAAAATTTCCTGTGTTCCTCACGGGGAGCTGTCTTGCAGTAAGTTCTTTTGTACAGTTTTTTGAGACAAGGTCTTAGGCTGGTCCTGAACTCACTATGTAGCTCAGGCTAGCCTCAGACTCACAGCAATGCTCCTGCCTCTACCTCCTCAGTGCTGGGATTACGGGCATGAGCCACCACGCCTGGCATTGTGGTGTGTTGTGCCTGGGATTGAACTCAAGACCTTGCACTTGCCAGGCAGACACTGGAACCACTGAGCTAAATCCCTGGCCCTTGCAGTAAGTTCTTAGCCTTAGCATGTTTTGAGCCTGGGGTCATCTCTCCAAAACTTGTTCCTGCTCTGGATACCTAGCCCTCCAGCATGGAGGTAAGTTTTCAGTAGAAAGCCTGAAGTTCACTGAAGAAAATTCAGAAGGTATGCAAAAGTAGGCTTAAATCTAAAATACAAGAAGTTAACCTTTAGGTCTTTGTGGTGATGTACACCCATTCCCAGTGAGTGAGGCCAAAACAGAACTGCAGGTTTCAGGTCAGCCTTGGTAATTTAGCAAGAACTTCTCAAAATTTGTTTTCAAAAGAATGGAGATTTAGATCAGTGATTCCAGCACCTGCCTTGGAAGCCCAAGGTCCTGAGTTCAGTCCCCAAAAACCACATATAACAATGCTGGGCATGATTCACCCCTGTAAACACAACAGATACCACATACCACACTGCCAGGCACGGAGGGTGCTTGCCTGGCCTGAGTCCAACTGTCTGGCCTAGGTTCGATTCTCAGTACAATACTAATACTAAAAATAACAGTAATAAGAATTTTACTGTTTTTGGGTCTTTTGGTTTCCACTGTCTGCTATTTTAAACATTCTGATGAATATGTCTGCCTATCCATGAGTATTTCTTTAAGATAAAGTCTTGATTCATGAGTGTGCTCATTTTAAGTTTCTAAGGCACACATACATGCATGTTTGTGCCCTTGCATGGGGCCAGCAGCTCCTGCATCTCACACACACACACACACACACACACGTATGTATTTGGGTCTAAGTTTCATTCCAAGTAAAAAATATCAGCTTTTTACTCCTAGGTATTATATCATTTCCTGAAGCTTATTTCTCTTTTCATAGTTGATAAGCCCTTAAAAGAGGCACTTTTTATTGAGGTAGGTTCTTGTTCTGCAGCCTAGGGCAGTCTCAAACTTGGAGCAATCCTCCTGCCTCAGCCTCTCAAGTGCTGGGATTAGAGGAATGAGCCAATACAGCCACCTTGTAGTAGAGTTCAGTCTGTACCCAGTCATATTTTTCCCAGTGTAGAAAGCCAGAACACCTGAGACTTTCTATTGAGGTGCAAACAGAGAAACCCTGGATTCATGTTGGCAGAAATGCCATCAGTTTGTCTGAACGCTGTCAGTTTGTCTGTCTGCCTTTAGAAGTCGAGGACCCTTGTTCACACATTGGGCCTTTGGGAGACAGGGCTCCACTCTGACTCGGAGGAGAATGATCCTTGTGCATGTGCCTGAGAGAAGATTCTCAAAATCACCAGACAGTTGTCCCAGAGAGAGCGAAGTGTGACCAGCCCAAAGGGATTTTCTGCATAGGCCTCTTCCCTGCCAGGCAGAGGGCCCCGTGGGTGGCTGGGCTGCCTGAGTTTGTCACCGGTGTCCTGCCCCAGCCACAGAGCTCCTGATCCTGGCTCATCACTGCTTCACATTGACCTGCCACATGGAGGGCATCATTCGAGTCCTGCAGGCCGCCCGGATGCTGACAGATAATCACCTGGCTCCCAATGAGGAGTACGGGCTGGTGGTGAGTAGCTCCTTCTACCCTCCCCCTGGCCGGAGGCAGCCTTTGAGAGGAGCAGCGATGAGGGGATGCTCAGAGCTAATGTGGTCCTAGGGAATTCTGCCCTCCTGGATCCCATGACCTGTTTGATAGTTGGCTGGGCCACCCAGCCTGCAGTAGCTCCAAGTTAGGATTTCTGTCTGAATCAGCAGAGAAGCTGGCAGTGGCATCCCCAAGACTGGTGCTCTGACCTCCAAAGAAGTCCCATTGGGAGCACAGCAGGGATCTGGGAGAGCAGTGGTCCAGTTCAAAGAACTCAGATGCTGACACTGTCCTCCCCTCAGGTCCGGCTCCTCACTGGCATTGGAAGGTACAATGAGATGACATACATATTTGATTTGCTGCATCAAAAACACTACTTCGAAGTACTAATGAGGAAGAAGCTGGACACGGTGGGTATGAGCAAGGAGCCAGGCTCGGCTTCTCTGAGGGATGGATCATCTGTCAGGGAGGGAAGCAGACACTCACTATGGTGGAGAGCTGACCAGGGAGAGGTTATGCTGACATTACTGAAGAAAAAGCCAGGCGCAGTGGCTGAGTGCCTATAATTCCAGCACTTTGGAGGCTAAGATAGGAGAATTGCTGCAAGTTCAAGACCAGCCTGGGCTACATAGTAAGTTCACAGCCAACCTGAGCTCCATAGACCCAATCTCAAAAAACAAATCAACCAACCAAAAAAAACCAAACACCCCCCTCCTGCCACACCTCCAGCAGGTGTCCTCACTTTGCAGTCCCCTTATTTAAAAAGAAAGGAAGTTTTGTTGCCTACATATACTAGGTGTATATTGTATGTTTTATATGGAGCCAGGTTGAAAGTGGCCTTGTATAGGGAAGAGAAGGGGATGTTTCTACAACCTCTGCAGTTAAGTTCTAGTCTTCTGTCACCCAGCAGCACAAGGAGAATTATTAACAGACAAACAGAAATGAGACTTCGAGAGGAAGCTGAGCTTGGGCCTGATCCATGCTGCTGTGGGTAGCAAGGATACCCTCAACCCCCCCCCACCACCACCAACCTCTACCCCTGCTTACCACACCATTTATTATGTATATCTCGAGTAACCGAAGACTCAGTGGGCAGGGCAGATGTGGCCATAGTCCTTGAGGAATTATGTAGATGAAGACCCTCACATAGTTCTGCCTGGTGCGTCATAGCACGAGGACCATTGGTGTCTTTGTTGTTACCACAGGCGAAGATAAGAGGTAAGTCCTCAGTAGGTATGTCCTAGCTGGTCTACAGGCTGGGAAGCTCAGCCTGGTCACAGCCCTAATTGTGCACAAGGGTTGCTCCTGACAGCCTTGGCTCCGACACTGCCTGAGGAACCCTACAGAGGTACCCTGCCAGACCCGACCTAAGGCAAGGCCTGGACCAAAGTCCAGCAGGGAGGCTGGAAGCAGAATCTGCTTTGCTGCATTCTTTAGGATTTTAGGAGCACCTCCCTACATGCTGTGACACCAAGTGCACTACTGATGAGTGTGCCAAATTTGTTCCCTTAGTGCCTTTTACCTCAAAAGAATTAAAAAACAAAGTGGACTTGTGGCTTCTGGGAACCTAGCCCCAGCCAAACATCTCTGTGATGCCACGCCACTTTCACATCAGACCAGTGTACCTCTCAAGACAAGAGGGCCTAGGCGTGAGTGTGTCTTCAGGATCCCCCAGAGGATTTTTTTAAATTGCTATTTTTCAAGGCAGTTTTGTTTTGGCATGTAAATATCCTTTTAATAACTTTTTTCTGATTGCAAAAGTAATGTAAGACACTTGGAAAACAACACTTGAAACAGTCCTCAGTGTCACCCATCTGGAGACAACTGCTGCTAAATTTGGAATGGGCTCTTTCTTTGCAATTTACTCAAAAGCATACATACATATTTGTACATTTTTTAAAATATGCCACAAAAATAGGAGATGGCTTGCTTTTTTTCCGTTAGTAAATGTACCATGACTATTTCTCAGAGTAGCAGGTAGTATTCTCCATCAGTTTTAATGTCTACAAGGTATTCTCTTAACTTTTATTAAGGACATTTAGGCAGTTTTCACTTGCTATTACTATCTTTGCTACTTTTTTTAGAGACAAGGTCTCACCGTATAGTTTATGCTGGCCTTGAACTGTGTAAGAGCCCAGGCTGGCCTGGAAATTGTGATCATCCTCCCTTACTCCCCTCAAGAGCTGGGATTATAGGTGTACACCAGCCTGCTACATTCATTTTAGTACTTTTTCTTGCTTGTCTCTTTAGGGTAGATTTCTAGAAATGGGATTGTTAGATCAGTATATGCACGTGTATTTTTAGGGCTTCTCCCTTCCGAAAGGTTTTACTATAAACAAAGAGATCATACCTATTTCCTTTTACCCAGGAAAGCATAAACTATATTCATTTTCAGTTTTAGTCATCTTTTCATTACTCTTGGGAGTTGTGTTTTTTTTCCTGCAGTACGAAGGATCAAATTCACGACCTTGCACTTGCAAGTCAGGCATAATGCCACTGGGCCAAATCCCTGGCCCTCCATAGGTCTGTTTTTGGGTTTGTTTTGTTTTTAGTTTTTTGAGTCAAGGTCTCACTTTGTAGTTCAGACTGGCCCTAGAACTCACTATGTAGCCCAGGCCAGCCTTGAACTCTCAGCAATCCTCCTGCCTTTGGCTTCTGAGTGCTGGGATTACGGGCATGGGCCACTACACCCAGCACTGCGGGTATGTGGTACTTACTGGGGATTAAACTCAGGACTTTGTGCTTGCCAGGCAGATGCCAGAACCACTAAGCTAAATCCCTGACCCCTTCTTGGGAGTTAAGGAACTTTGAGAACCAAGACTCAGCCAGTCCTGTCTGCTGTGTAGTCCCTGGCTGAGATGTTAATGTGCCATTTTCTCTCTGGGCAGAGCGGGACCCTAAAGACAGCCTTGCTCGACTACATCAAACGCTGCCGCCCTGGGGACAGCGAGAAACACAACATGATTGCCCTGTGCTTCAGCATGTGTCGAGAGATCGGGGAGAACCATGAGGCAGCTGCCTGTATTCAACTGAAGTTGATCGAGTGTCAGGCCTGGGGTGAGCAAGATCACTGCAGCACCCACCCACACACACACACACACACACACCACACTACTAGCACACTCCTACTGGGAAAGTTCCTAGGGCTGGCTGCTTGAAGGAGGTCCCAGCTACATAGATGGGAAACTGGGGGTGTTGGGAAGCATTTCCCTGGAAACCTGGATCCTGTGCCTCCAGCATGCCATCCATCAGGAACCACTGCACACTTATGCTATGGAAGCTGCCTCCCTTGATGCTCAGAGCAAAACAAAGAACTAGATAGGAGCACCACTCCCTGCTCGTGGTAGTTAGAAGAATGTGCACCTATCAGGCCCCACAGCCTTCTCCCTCAGACCCCCCTCCACTGTGTGACTATGGCTAGGACTGAGTGGAAGAGAGCCCACTCAGGAGTGAGAATGACTCAGTGTGTCCTTTGTTCCCTGCAGAGGACAACCTCAAGGATGGGCAGCAGCTGAAGCAGCTGCTGTTGAAGGCACTGACCCTGATGCTGGATGCAGCCGAGAGTTATGCCAAGGTAGTGGCACTGTGAATGGTGACAGCTCACACTGGCCTTGGTATCTGCAGGATACCCGGATTCCTCCACAGGAAGGTTCAGCATCATAGGCCAAGCAGGGTAGAAGGGGCGAGTGTGATTGTTAGTAACATTTTTCTGTCTCCCTCCATCCTAAGGACTCTTGTGTGCGACAGGCCCTACACTGTCACCGGATCACCAAGTTGATAACACTACAGATTCACTTTCTGAACACTGGCCACAACACGATGGTCATCAACTTGGGTCGCAATAAACTGATGGACTGTATCACGGCCCTGCCTCGGTTTTACCAGGTAAGAAACTCTGATGAGCACTGCAGCAGCCCTTTTGCTGTGCCTCTCATGGGGCCAAGGTTTTTAGGGACAGGACCAGGACAGCTGGGGGTCCTGACTCAGCTGCCTGACACAGCCATAGTTGATTGGGCATGGGCACACACCTGCAACTCCAGTATTTGTAAGGCGGAAGTAGGAGGATCACCTCAAGTGCAAGACCAGCCTGAGCTACATAGGGAGTTCAAGGCCAGACTGAACTAGTTAAGACTCGACCTCACAGAGCCCCAAAGAAAAGGGGCGGATTTGGTCTATTTCTCCCTATGTTCTTAGGGCACCTTGGACAGTGACACACCATCTCCTTTTCCCTTTCCTATTAAGCCAGTGGAGGTAGGTTCTTTGGCAAGACAGGATTGCATCCCTGCTAATGGTCCTGCAGGAATCTCTCCTCCCACGTGTGTATGGAACTGTGGACCTGACTCAGCAGTGTCCAGTTACTACTCTGGTGAGCAGGGACTCAGCAGTTAGCCTGAGAGGAGGGCTTCTAGGAGGTTGGTTCAGCCCTTCACTGTCCCTGTGCAGTCCCTTGGGGATACATGTTTTCTCAGCAGTTCTGTTAATCCATTGTGGAGAAGGTTCCAAATACTGAAGGTAGGCGGGTTTACAGAAGGGACATTGCCAAACTAGTATTAACCACTTTTTACCAGTCCTGATAGTCTTGACAGTGTGGACAATGTCCATATCCACTACATGTGTAGTACCATTTTCTAGAATTCGCCTTTGGTTGTACCTCAGATGGGCTCTAAATTGTGTCCTCCTTCACTTTGCTCCTTTTAAGGCATCTATTGTAGCCGAGGCCTATGACTTCGTTCCAGATTGGGCTGAAATTCTCTACCAGAAAGTGATTCTTAAAGGAGACTTTAATTACTTGGAAGAATTTAAGCAGCAAAGGTTATTGAGTCCCAGTATGTTTGAAGAGATTTCAAAAAAGTAAGTTTGAAAGTTGACTATGGTGGGTGCCCTGAACCATTCCTAGTCCTAGCCACTCAGAAAACTGAGGTGGCAGCTGAGACTCTGAGATCAGCTTGGGGAGCATAGTGAAGCCTGTCTGGTGTGTTAGGGGGCTGTAGCTGACTAGATTTTAAACCTTAACTCTGAGGTGCAGTGGAAACAAATTGTGATATGTGGTACTGACTGCTGGTGGGCGTGAGCCAATATCCTTACTGTTTGAAAATAATCTCCCAGACAATAGTACCTTCTTCTCTCCAGGCAGTAGTGTCAAACAGCAGCCTTCAGTCAAAATACAGTATTTAGCCTGTGTTTTACATTTCTTTGTCTAGATATAAGCAACATCAGCCCACTGACATGGTCACAGAAAATCTGAAGAAGTTACTCTCATACTGTGAAGATATCTACTTGTATTACAAGTTGGCATATGAACACAAATTTTATGAGGTTGTAAATGTGCTTCTGAAGGACCCTCAAATAGGCTGCTGTCTAAAGGACATGCTTGCAAGTTAGATGATTCAGAAATGCCTCTCATCTTGTAGTGACAAGAGGTTCTGACAAATGTCCATGATCAAAAACGAATGCAGCTTGTGATCTGAACTGGGGAAGCCCATAACTATCCCATCTTAGACCTTTATGGGCGGTGGCTAATGAAGAGGAAAATTTTCAGCAGGAAGTTCCTGTTTGGAAGTGATTGCTCATCTACAGCATTTAACACAGATGCTGGTAATTAAGGTCAAGAGCTTCCTCAGGATGATTGCTGCACTAGGAGGTGATACAATGATTGAAGGATACCTGTGCCTGCAGATTCCAGTTTCAAAGAAATTTAATATTATTTACACAGTTAAGGAATAGGTGATACATTTTCATTTGTTAGAAACTCACCTTTCTATAATAAAATAGATTTTAAAATCTGTGTATGTCATTATCACTGCTAAGATCTTAGCCTCTTCTGCCTTAAAACAGTATTTGCTGTAATTATTGCTGTGTAGTCAGGCCTTCTGTTACTTCACCAACTCATTTAAATTGTCCTGTTTTATATTTGAGTCTATAGAGCTAAGGATTGTATTTCCTATGGAAATAAAAGTTTCTTGGCTCTGGTTGTGACAATTAGGAGCAAAAAGACAAACCCAAGAATCTGTTACATCGCTTAGGACAAGCAAAGACCCAAGTTTATGCTTCTAGCCATAACCTGAGTTACAGGCTCCATGACATCAGATAGTTCTAGTACTTGATTAGGCCTTGGTATCTAAACAACAAAGTAACTTCCCAAATAAAATACATAGCTTTGCTGTTCTGTGGTGATGCTATATTAATGACTTAGCAAATCACTGCTTAGAAGCGATAACTATACCAAGCGTTGATTAAGCTTTAGTGAGAATAGATAACTTTATTCCCAAGAGTGCATCTGTGCTCTCCAAAAATATCTCTTGGGATGTAACACAAAATTTAAGTTCTCACAATAGTAATTTTATTAAATTAGTTACTTTATAAAACATCGCAGATGTCATAATTGTGAATATAACAATTTACCAAACTGTAGTTAACTGAGCAGTTTGCTGAGCATGTTTTGGAAAGGAAAGGAAATGCCACAACCCTGTTGAAATTATCCCACTGTAGCCTAGAACAAGAGATTTGTTTCTCAAACAGTTGAATCAAGTAGTTTCCTTCCCCCATCCTGAAGAACACCATCAGTAGGAATACTCTAATAAAAACTAGATGGTCTATGCACTCAGCAGATTCCACAGTAATCACTGTACTGCAAAAATGGAGAGGTTACTTTCTTCAGCTTCAAAGTTGGAAGGTTTTGGTCGTCTAGTTTTAAGTATCTTCATTCTGAGATAAGCAGTCGTCTTCACAATGGATTTTTAATATCCTCACGCTCAATTTTAAGACACAGCAATTTTAATACTAGGTACACACCACATGCCCTTGCTGCAAACTGCTCTTCTTGACAGGTTATGAAGTAGTTCAAGGAGGTATGGTTAAGGCTGTATTACTGAATGGTTGCTGGTCAATACTAAGCAATTTGTTATGTTGCAACCTTTGTTTCCAATTTAGTGAATGTTGCTATGGAATCCGATAGCAACAATAACATTATTAGATCTGTTTTAAAACTATGATTTAGTAGCAACTGAGGTGCCCAATTTTAACCCCTTGGCAGCAAGATCCAAGTTCCCACATTTGCACATTAGCACCTAAGTGTCAAGGGGTTAAGTAACCAGCACAAAAGATACTGCACTTCCAATTGTAGCATTTGGCAGAACTGAAAGGAAAGGAAGTTGTGCTACATGTTGAAGGGATTGTGGGCAACAGAAAGAAGACACCAGAAGGTTAAAAGTCACATGAAGTCTTCATAGTCTTGTACATATCCTCCATCATAACCACCATAATCTGCCAGATCGTCTTTCATGGTGGCCTTTAATCCCCCTCCAGGAACCACACCTTTCTTCTTCTTTTTGGCTTTGCTTTGCTAAAGATGAGAAAGAGAGTTAATTGATGCAACTTTATCTAAGGTTATTTTATCTGGTACAGCACCCCTCAACAGATGCCAAAGCTTCTGGTCCCAAAAAAACTTTCATCCTTTAAGGGATAGCTCAAGTCTAAGCTACTGTGTGATCTGTTAACTCTGCAAAGAGGACCACCAAAATGTCACTGAGCAAAAATGAAGTAAGGCCACTTGCACTTCTGGTCCAACTTAAGTGGCACTGTGAACTGCTTGGTTCTTTGTATCTTGGCAGTACTAAGCTCTTTTTGTACTGTCCTATGATGACACAAGTTCTAGCTACATTATTAAATCGGGCTGCGGGCACAGCATCCCAATGCTGGGATTACAGGTATGCACCACCACATTGCTGAACTGCTTGACTTTTAAACTTGACAGGCTCTTCTATATCTATTAAGAATATCTGACCCATAACTAATCCTAACGTAATAACTACTTTCCTACAGTTTTTTACCTTTTCTTGCTTCTGTTTTTCACTGCAAAGCACAGTCAATGAATTGGTAATCTTTTTCAAGTCATCAATTTCCACTAAAAAAAAAAAAAAAAAAAGATATTTTGAGAAGTCAAAGTGAAAACAGGTATCCTTTCAAAAATGTTTTGAGAATTTTAACTTGTCCATCATTAAGCTGTAATTCTGAAGCTAAGTGTGGTGTGCACCTGTAATCCAGCACTGAGGTGGCTGAGACAGGCGGAGTGCCACAAGTTTGAGGCCAGCCTGAGTTCAAGGTCAAACCGAACTACAGTGTGACCCTGTCTCAAATAAAACAACAAGGCCAGGGATGTAGCTCAGTGATGTTGCCACCTGCCTGAAAGTGGAAAGTCCTGAGTTCAATCCCCTGTTCTGCAAAAACAAAACAAAAAAACAAACAACAAAAAAAATTTTAATTTTGAAATAATTGAATTTCTCTAAATATGCAGGTGATAAAAGAATCATTGCTTTTATGGTTTGTATAACAGACAAGAATTATTTAAATTAAAATGGTAAACTCAGTAACAAAAATTTAAACTTACACAAACCAATCAAAAGGTAGTATTGGGGCCAGGGATTTAGCTCAGTGGTTCCAGCACCTGCCTTGCAAGCTCAAAGTCCGGAGTTCAATCCCCGGTAACCACATACCACTATGCCAGGCATGGTAACTCATGCCCACCAGCAACCACTACCACACATCACAATGGTGGGTATGGTAGCTAACGCCTGTAATCTCAGCATTCAGGAGGCAGAGGCAGGAGGATTGCTGAGTTTGAGGCTTGCCTGGGCTACATAGTGAGCTCAGGGCCAGGCTGAACTGCAAAAGTGAGACCCTGTTTCAACAAAAAAAAAAAAGAAAGAAAAAGAAAAAAGAGAGAGAGAGATATAGTGTTAGCCAGGCATAGCAGCACACACCTGTAGTCCTAGGAATTGGGAGGCTGAGGCAGGAGGATCACTACCAGTTTGAGGACAACCTGGGCTACAAAGTTAATTCAAGGCCAGCCTGAACTGTTCAGCAAGATCCTATCTCAACAAACAAAATTATCACAGCAGAAGAACATTGTGAACACTGTATCAAACCCTCAAAAAAAGTCTTTAAAATATACAGTAAAAGACATCCACTGCTCCTCCTACTTTCTTAAACTGTAAGTCTATGACCTTTCACAAGATATGATAAAAACTACAGTGACTGTGGCTCCCAAAGACCATGCAATGGAAAGGCCAGACTGAAAATATTAGTGTTTTATCCCTGCCCATTTATTCCCCAGATCTAGCAGTGTTCTGGCTCTTCCCTATAAAAAATTATGGATGGGTGTGTTTGATATGAGGACAAGTATTATGAAGGGAATTAACAACAATGTATCTTTTACTATACTAATGGGGGGGGGTTGGTGTTTTAAGACAAAGTTTTGCTGTGCAGTTCAGGCTGGCCTGCCTTAGCTTCCCAAGTGCTAGGATTACAGCTAGTACCATCATGCATAGACCACTGTAATAAAAATTTAAATAATAAAATTCGAGTATGGCTTCAAACTCATAATCCTTCTTGCTGCTGGGGTTACAAATGTACAATGCCATTAGCAGTGGCAAGTTTTTTTTTTTCCCAGTACTAGGGATCAAAGTTGGGGAACTCTGCCCTTTATTTTGGAACAGAGTCTTCCTGAATTACCCTGACAGCACTTGAACTTGTGATCCTTCTGCCTCAGCCTCCTTCACTGCTAGAAACAGAGGCCTATCTGATCCACTTCCAGCTTTTTTTTTTTTTTGAGATAGTGTCTCGCTTTGGTAGTTTAGGCTGGCCCTGAGCTACTGTGTATCCCAGGCAAGCCTTAAACTCTCGGCAACCCTCCTGCCTCTGCCACCCAAGTGCTCCTGGGATTTCAGACATAAACCACACCTGGCATTGTGGTATGTAGTTACTGGGGATTAAACTTGGGACCTTGCGCTTACAAGGTAGATGCCAGAAAAACTGAGCTAAAACATTCCCAGCCTGGCTCTTAATTCTTAAACCTGTAGGTGACAACTTCTTACTTTCAGGAGTCTCTATTTTCCAGCCACAATAGCTAGAATGAACAGTTTTTATCTCAGTGTACTTCAGCAACAGGCCTGTCTAATGGACATGTTCTCCTATCGTTGAGGCTGGAAAGAAGCACTGGTTTTATCCAACAATGTTCAGAACTAGTTAGAAAGCATCTCCAAAAACAAGTAAAATAATACATTCAGAATAAAATAATATCTATGAAAATATCACTGATCAAATTTATAACTCCAACTTCATGAATATTTTGCAAAGAAAACCCCCTTTATTTTAAGGGTCTGGCTATGCAGGACCTTGAACTCACTTCCTAACCCAGACTGACCTCAAACTTGAGGCAATCTTCCTTGCTCAGCCTCCCAAGTGCTGGGATCACAGGTGTCCACCAGCACACCTGGCTAGAAAAATCTAATTTTAACTCATTATGTAAGGTTCTTTTTTCTCAATCTTAAAAACACCATCTACTGGCAAACTAGTCCTTTCCTCGTTAATGCCACCTAAGGCTGTTATGCCCATACACACAACCCAGAGATGTGTGACTCTGCAGGTTGTGGAACCATAGCTGCCCAGCCCCAGAGAATGTCAGCTGTCAGCCCCTCTACAGTTCTCCAAGTCCAGAGATCACCTCTCCCCAAAGACACATCGAAGCCACTTTACATAGATTTGATAGAATAAGCGGGTGTTTGGTCAGCTTTCTTGCCTACAAACTCAGATATCTACCTAGCTGGCTGTCTGGGAAGCCACTAATAAAACAAGATAGACTGTCCTGCCCTCATCAAAACACGCGACTCACACTAACCACATGTGCAGAAAAACATTCCCAAACTAATCAACTACTCATCAAATACTGCAGGGCGTGGTGGCCCACACTTGTAATCCCAGCACTTGGGAGGCTGAGCTAAGAGGATAGCAGTGAGTTCAAGGTCAGCCTGAACTGCATGGCGAGAATATCTCCCTGCTCCCCACAAATCCTGAGTCTGTACTGTAGCATCAAAAGGCAAAAGCAAAGCAAATAAACCCTCCCATCCTCTTGAGAATGCCCTTACTAAATCAGATTAAATTAGAGATTAAAATTACTTACATGAAATACACACATCTCGAACTAAGGCTTCCAAAAAACTGGCATAATACAGTGACTTTTCATATTGTGTAATTTTATCTTTTAGTAACTTTCCAAACTCTGTGAAATCATCTCTTGAAGATGGATTCATAGCATCTATTCCATAAACTGTATTATTAACACCTGCAAAAGAGAAACACTAAAGTATTAGAAAGGTAAAGGGGTTTTATTTGGATTTTCTATACCAAAGAACTATATAAATAACCCTATTACTTAATTCCGAAACAAAGGTTCTAACCTGGACTACTGTATTCCTCAGACAGAATTTAGGGAATCTGACCTTGAAAAAACTTATCCGTTGGACCAGAGATTTAGTTCGGTGGTTCCAGCACCCGCCTTGCAAGCCAAGGACCTGAGTTTGATCCCCAATAGCTACATACCACAAAGCCAGGCATGGTGGCTCATGCCTGTAATTCCAGCACTCAAGAGGCAGAGGTTTGAGAATTGCCTTGAGTTCAAGGCTGGCCTGGGCTACAAAGTGAGTTCAGTGAGCTTGAACTACAAAGCGAGACCCTATTGCAATAAAACAACTTATCCCTTGATTTTTTTTCTAATCTTTAATTTACCATTTTCTTCACTTTTTATTACAAGCAGCAGGTAACAATAGGTAACAAATTACAGTGGCATCTGCAGAGACCACAGATAACTTTCATACTGCACCATAAGTGTTGCCGATTTTCCTTCCTCTGATACTACTTTTCAGTCATCTTTACTTTCAAAATATATAGGAGGCCTGACACTGGACCCTGTGAATAGGAACATCAGAAGTATGGGTGAGCTGAGAGCACAGCTCCGGTGGAGCATTTGCCTGGCATGTTTGAGGCCCTAATTCAGTCAGTGCCCAGCACCACACAACAGATCAACAAATAAACAGTTCTGTCATAATTGGTCATTTTAGTGTTGCAATATCTATTTCATTGTTAATAAGCTTCCTTTGTAAATAAAATATGTATTTTATTCATTATAAATGTTATATTACAAAGCACCCACAGGATTCAGAAGTTGGTAAAGGGCACATGGCACAAAAAGGATGCTCTTAACATGAGGACAGCCTACAGACAAGAGGCTGGGGAATAAAAGAAATAAAAGATGGATCCTATCAAGATATCCATTTAACTCCAAAGCTAAGTAGAGATAAACCATGTGTTAAATCTTAACAAAAATTAACGAAGTCTAAAAGACAAATATGCTTCTATTGGCTAGCTTTTCCAAGTGAAGTAAATTAGTTAATATTACACTGATTCAGTATTTTAGTCTGAGAAACACAACAGTAAAACCCTATAACCAATGGCTATATGAATATGCATTGCTTTTACTTTTTTTTTTTTTTTTTTTGAGACAGGGTCATGCTTTTGTAGTTCAGGCTGGCCATCAGCTCAGCCTTGAACTCATAGCAATTCTCCTGCCTCAGCCTCCCAAGTGCTGGGATTACAGGAGTGAGCCACCACTACCAGGCACTGTGGTATGTGGTTCTGATTGCTGGTAGGTATGAGTCTCCACACCCAGCACTGTTGTATGTGGTTACCAAGGATCAAACCTGGGGACCTTCTGCTTGCAAGGCAGGTGCCAGAACCACAGAACTAAATCCCCGGCCCAACATTGCTTTTACTTTTTAATCTGTAACTGGTGTTCCATACTAGGATTTACACACATCACATAAATTCACCTCTTCAGTAGGGACATGGGCAGCTTTTACCATTCTGTGAAGACACAGTACAACAGGCGAGTGCCCTCTGTATTTTTTTTTTTTTTTTTTTTTTTGAGATGGGGTTTCACTTTGTAGTTCAGGCTGGCCCTGAGCTCAGCCTCCAACTCACATCACAGCAATCCTCCTGCCTCTGCCTGCCGAGTGCTGGGATGACAGGCGTGAGCCACCATGCCCAGCACTGTGGTATGTGGTACTGGTTGCTGCTGGGGTGAGTCTCCACGCCCTGTATAGGTATGTGGTTACCAGGGATCGAACCCGGGCCCTTGCACTTACAAGACAGGCGCCGGAACCACTGAGCTAAATACCCGGCCCGAGTGCCCTCTGTATTGAAATGAGTTCTTTTAGGACCTGCCAAACAGGGTACCCAGTGCCATGGTTAGATGAGGTCTTGCTTCCCCAAGGACAGGGAGTTTCTACTAAGCCAGCCTCTTACTGCACTGGATAAAGAAGGAGGGCTGAGTGAGGTCCAGGCAGCTAGCCCAGTGGTGGGCACCACAGGAGGTACACAGAGTCTTCTCTTTTGGCATGCTAGCTAAGTGTATGAGTTGTTTTATCTAAACTAAAACTGTAGTATTCAGGTTTAACTGCAGTGTTGACTGTTTTCAGTAACAACTGGGTTCTGGGTCACCAGCACTGAGCTAGACAGTTCTTGGTTATAGACTCAATATCTAACAGCAACAAATTTGGTTGAAGTATAGCTTTTTTTCCTACCACATCTTTTTCCTACTCTGTGTCATGTGATTCTCCCTGAAACACTCCACACATTGCTTTTATTTCACCCAGGAACCACAGCTGCAGGTATGGCACCCCTGAAGACAGGGCACTGCAGGAACAGAAAGGTTCACAGAAAGAAGCCAAGGACAGACACTGGACATGCACCAGCATCCTACTATCCAACTTTTACCTAGATTCAAGCTGATAGGATACCACTGTAATCAACTCAGTATTTAAATTTCAAAACTACAGACCTCAGATTTCATATCAACTTCATCCAGCCAATCAATATACTCTAGGCAACAGTATTCCTTCCTTCAGTCCAATGACTACTTCTGATACTCCAAACAATTATTCAAAATCATGTGCCTCATTTTACCTTCTCAAGAAAGTAGTAAAACTGCTTTCTGATATCTAAATTAGACACAGTAAAGACAATGTCTTCTGAACGTCACAATTCATAAGACTTCCAGAGCTTTCAACTTGTTACAATGTAACTGTACCCCCATCTTACCAAAAGTTTCTTTTGCTAATTCAAGATCTGACTCTTCCTGTAATTTCTTTAGCCGCAGTTTATCTGCTAACTGTTCTTCTGGTGTCAGCACTTTAGGTTCTTCAGGCTCTAACTAAAATTAAACAGAACAGAAGCATTAAGAGGGCTGTGATTATGACAAACTCAGTACATTTTGGGTGTTGGGGATTGAAACCAGGTACATACTGAGGTGTGTCTCCCAACTCCTTTTTTGAGACAGGATCTTACTTTTGTAGTTCAGGCTGACCCTGAACTTACTATGTAGCCCAAGCAAGCCTTGAACTCAAAGCAATTTTCCTGCCTCTGCCTCCCTATTGCTGGGATTACAAGTGTGAGCCACTACGCCTGGCCCAACCCCCTTTTTCAGACAGTCTAGGTAGATTGCCCAAGTGAGACTAGAACTAGGATCCTCCTACCTCAGGCTCCCAAATGCTGGGTTTATAGGAATGTCTCAGCTTGGCTTACACTTTAGACAGACATTCTCCTTTTGGGGGGCACTGGGAATTGAACTCAGGGCCTCACACTTGTCAGGTAGGCACTATGCCATTGAGCTACTACATTCCTGGCCCATTTTCCAACTGTACAGATTCAAACAAACAAACAAAAAAACAAAGCCAAAGGAGTTAAACAATCAGCCCACAAAACAGAGCCTAGTAATGTAACAGAAGTGAAATATGAACCCCACAAGGCTTTTTGAGGTCATTTAAGTAACTGGCATTGAACCCAAAAGGTGCTTTTGTGTATCTCCTTCTGTTTGTTTATTTTAAGAAAAGGCCTTGCCTAGTTGTCCAGGCTGGCCTTGAATTTGCAGTTCTCCTGCCTTAGGTTCCTAAGTGCTAGGATTAAAGGTGTGTGCCTGGCTCTTTACACACCCTTTTGTTAAAAGTAAGGAACTAAGCTTACTGGGCAAGAGAAAAATGGCAATTCACATACTGCTACTAGAAAGACTATCCTGGAACAACTTTTCAGGGCAAAATAATAGGCAACAAGCTTTAAAAAACTTTCCATGGGAGCTGGAAATACAGCTAAGTAGTAGATCACTTGCCCAGCATTAGGAAAACCCTGAGTTTAAGTGCCAGCATAAGAAAAAAAAAAATCATATACTTTCATCAAGTAATTTTACTTCTAGGTATTTATCTTAAGACATATAAGATCCATACAAATATTTAAGAACAAGGAAGTATAATTTCAGAAAAATTTACAGATAACCTAAATTTCCCAAAAGAGTTGTCTAATAAAGTCTGGCACATCCATCCAATAATACTATGTAGATATTGAAGAACCAATACAGGCATGACTGTCCCATCAAGTGGCTTGTACCACTAGTGTTACACATGGATCTAATCACTTTTTAATATTTTTAACAATAGTTAACTCTTGCTTTGTAGTTCAAGCTGATCCTGAACTCAGCCTTAAACTCAGCTATCCTCCTGCCTCTGTCTCCCGAGCACTGGGATTAAGGTGTGAGCCACTATAGACATTGTGGTATATGGTAGTGACTGCTAATGGGCATGAGTCACCACGCCTGGCATTGTTGTATGTGGTTACTGGGATCAACCCAGGCCCTTACGATTTCAAGGCAGGTGCTGAAACCACTGAGCTAAATCCCTGGCCCACTCTCAAAATTTTAATATAGAAATCTATAAGTATCTTACTACTGGTGTTTATGGTGCATATTTACAACTGTTATACTACAAATTAGTTATGCATGTATCACCAAAGGTCAAGCAGGCAGGATGAGCAAATTCAAATCAGCACTGCACAGCAGAAAATGTATGAATTACAGCCCCATCACGCACATGTTCAAAACGTGTCATTATTCAAATAATCGGAAAAAGTTCCTCCTTTGTATTTTTAACTATGTTTATTATATTATACAATTATGAAAGCAGTTATTAGGCTGGGATGTAGCTCTATGAAAGAATGTTTGCCCAATATTCAAGTAATTATTGCAATAAATGCAAAAAGACACAATAGTAAGAAAAGTTCTCACTTATTTCCCTATCTCATTCTTCCAAAATGACAATTAGGGCCAGGGATTTAAGCTCAACACTGTAATCCTAGCACTTTGGGAGGTTGAGGCAAGGCAGTTAGGAATTCAAGGCCAACCTAGAATATCTAGCAATACCCTGTGTCAAAAAACAAACAAACAAACAAAAAATTATTTTAAAATGCCTAAAATGTTTCAAACCAGAGAGCACTAGGGAGGAGGCACTCTCTTGCATTGCTGGCAAGTGCTAATTAGTACAACCCTAACTGAAAGGCAGTTTGAGAACGTAAGTCTGTACATGTGATGTGATTTGCCCTTTACTCAGCAAATCTGTATTTGGAAATTTATCTTTCAAATATAGGTATGTCCATTAGAAAGGGCATTATGTAGCCGAGTGTGGCAAGATAAACCTATAATTGTAGCACTGTGGGAAGTGGAGACAGGATTGCAAGTTCCATCCCAACCTGGACAATAAGACTTTGTCTCATAATAAAAGAGTTAAAAATGTAGCATAGTGTGAAAGTCTTGGGTTCATCTCCTGTATTCTTGCCCCCACCATATTACAGTATATATAGTTATTTACTGAAGTATCTATCAAAGAGAAAACTGATGAAAAAATCCAATTATCTATCAACAGAGGACTGTTAAATTATGGTACACCTAGGTAATAGAATATCATATAGCTATCAAAAGGACTGAGAATCAACCACAAACTAATGAAAACAGTTTACAGAAAGCTGTAAGAAGCAGATAAATATAGGATGGATGTCTGAAACATCCCTCCCCAGTTTTTTTTTTTTTTTTTTAGGTTTTTTGAGACAGGGTCTCGCTTTGTGGTTCAGGCTGGACCTGAGCTCAGCCTCAAACTCACATCACAGCAATCCTCCTGCCTCTGCCTCCCGAGTGCTGGGATTACAGGCGCGAGCCAAC
Organism: Petromus typicus; assembly: GCA_004026965.1. Classification (NCBI taxonomy): domain Eukaryota; kingdom Metazoa; phylum Chordata; class Mammalia; order Rodentia; family Petromuridae; genus Petromus; species Petromus typicus. The sequence goes on from PVIR01026950.1 coordinate 21,737, forward strand.
ACGCCCGGCACTGTGGTATGTGGTACTGGTTGCTGCTGGGCGTGAGTCTCCACACCCAGTATTGTTATGTGGTTACCGGGGAATCGAACCCGGGCCCTTGCGCTTGCAAGACAGGCGCCGGAACCACTGAGCTAACTCCCTGGCCCTCCCTCCCCAGTTTTAAGGTACAACTGACAAACTGTATATAGCTGCAATGCACGTACACACACACACACATACACGTACATTGTAAAATAATCGATTTTAAAAAGAAAAAAAAATTTTTAAGTAGCTCTAAAACATTCTAAACTTCATTCAGTAGCACTATACAGTGTTAATATCACTTTATTGAATAAGGCAAATAATTATGAATTTATTCGAAACAAGAATTTTCCATGTATAAGAAAATACTGTTACGAACTAGTGAAAACACACACACACACACACACACACACACACACACACACCCCTACCATATTTCTATTCATGAAAAGGGATCTCAAAGGCAAGGTCACCCAAGAGCAGTACCCATACCAACTATATTGTCATCTTCAAAAAAAGCTTGGTGAAGTAGCTGCCTCCAGGATTGAGAAGAATTTATCAGGCAAGCCTGACAATTTGTACATTATTAAAAGCAAAGGAAGCTTTCAAAGACTACGTGAACACAGGAGTCAAGTAGTGGCACATAACTCCAATTCTAACACCCTGAGAGGCTAAAGCAAAAGGACCATAAGTCTGAGCTCTCTCCCAATAAAAAAAATACAAAAAGTTAGGGAAGTAATTCATGGTGAAGGCCCTGGATTCAATTCCTCATTATTATGAAGACAAAAAAAAAAAAAAAGGATGAACATAGGAACCAACTTAATGGAATTCCTATTGGGCAATACTGAAACAATTTGAGCATCAAAAAATAATAGCTGGGCCAGGGATTTAGCTCAGTGGTTCTGGCGCCTGTCTTGCAAGCTCAAGGGCCTGGGTTCGATCCCCCGGTTAACCATATACAATACTATGTGTGGAGACTCACACCCAGCAGCAATCAGTACCACATACCACAGTGCCGGGCATGGTGGCTCACACCCGTAATCCCAGCACTCGGAAGGCACAGGCAGGAGGATTGCTGTGATGTGAGTTGGAGGCTGAGCTCAGGGCCATCCTGAACTGTAAAGTGAGACCCTGTCCCCCCCCTGTCTTTAAAAAACGAAAAATAAGGGGTTGGGGATTTAGCTCAGTGGTTCCAGCATCTGCCTGGCTAGTGGAAGCTTCTAAGTTTGATCACCAGTACCATATACCACAATGTCGGGTGTGGTGGCTCACCTCTGTAATCCCAGCACTTGGGAGGCAGAGGCAGGAGGATTACTGTGAGTTCAAGGGCTACATAGTGAGCTCAGGGGGCCAGCCTGAACTACAAAGTGAGACCCTGTCTACAAAAAAAAAAAATAAAATCATTGACTTGTAATAACTGGGCAATCAGGACTATTCCTGAATATCTGTAAAAAATGTAAAACACACTCTAAGACCTAAACCTTCTGTATTCTGTTTCTGTGCAAATCACAATCAATCTGTTTTGGGAGTACTCTATCTTATGGTACACAATTATAGGCTTTACAGACTGCCATATAATATTTGCAGCTATTAGACACAGTACCCCTACTGATATAAGAATTCTG
>PVIR01026951.1:0-23361 GCA_004026965.1 Petromus typicus
CCTTGTCAGTATTTCTGTCATGGTACAAATGTTGATATCAGCAAGATCAGTTTGTTTTTCTTTGCCATATACATGGCCAATGTAAATCTTTCTGAAATCCAAAGATTGTATTATAAAATTCTTTGTTTTGAAATTGCAACATTTCATTTGGAATTTCAGCCTTGTTCCTGTGTACGGTTTCTGCAATGACCAACTTGGGTTCTGTTAGCAAATGTGACATCAATTAGAAACTGGTAAACAAATTGTCAGATGTCACATTTTAATTTGGGAGATAGTAGCATTAAATATTCACATCTTGTGATTTATTACTGTTATACAACTAAGGACCTTATGGCTGAGTTCCAGGATAAGTTTCTAAGTTGGAAACATAATAAGTCTTTGCATCTACAAGGGCACACATTTTTATGCCAATTTTGTCTCATCTCTTGATTTTGTCTTGCTTTTTTAAAAAAATTTATTCATTTATTTTTTTAAGGTTTTTTGAGACAGGGTCTTGCTTTGTGATTCAGGCTGAACCACAGCCTGAGCTCAGCCTCAAACTCAATTCACAGCAATTCTCCTGCCTCTGCCTCCTGAGTGATGGGATTACAGGCGTGAGCCACCACCCCTGGCACTGTGATATGTGGTACTGGTTGCTGCTGGGATGAGTCTCCACGCCCAGTATTGCTATGTGGTTACCCGGAATCGAACCCAGGCCCTTGCACTTGCAAGACAGGCACTGGAACCACTGAGCTATATCCCCGGCCCGAGTCTCGCTTTTGTAGTTCAGGCTGACCCTGAGCTCAGCCTTGAACTCACAGCCATTCTCCTGCCTCTGCCACCCAAGTGCTGGAATTATAGGTGTGAGCCACCACATCCGGCACTGTGGTATATGGTTCTGATTGCTGGTGGGTGTGAGTTTCCACATCCAGCACTGTTATATGTGGTTACTGGGGATCGAACCCAGGCCCTTGTACTTGCAAGGCAGGTGCTGGAACCATTGAGCTAAATCCCCAGCCCCTTGACTCATCTCTTTTGTGTCTTTTATATTCTTATGATTACCATGAGAAATCCTTGCTAAGAACAGCAGTTGTAGGAATGCTTTCAGTTTAGCTAGTGAGGTATCATAATAAATACATTTTTTAATATGGCTTTTGGTGCATAGAAAACATTTTACTTGTATTTCAGTCTTTGTTTCACAGCATCTTGTACCATTTTATCTATTAAAATTTCCAACACTGAATGGCAGTGCTGGCATTCTGTCCAATACATTTGACCCCTGCCAAGACCTTAGTATATTTCAGACCTAGTCTTAATGTTGGATTGTTCCATTTGATTGTGTGACCATTTTGCAGTATTTCAATTAGTCAAATATGTATTTGTATTAATGTTTCCTTTTATTCATCGTTTGAATCAAGGAGATTCTGCGTTCCTTGTGTTTGTATCAGTTGATTTTTGCTCCATTTCACTGCCATTGGAACTTTGACTTACATAATCAGTGGCAAAAGTTGTCGTTGGGACCGGGGAGTTAGCTCAGTGGTTCTGGCGCTTGTCTTGCAAGTGCAAGGACCTGGGTTCGATCCCTGGTAACCATATACCATAGTGGGCGTGGAGACTCACCCCCGCAGCAACCAGTACCACATACTACAGTGCCAGGCGTGGTGACTCACACCTGTAATCCCAGCACTAGGGAGGCAGAGGCAGGAGGATTGCTGTGATGTGAGTTTGAGGCTGAACTCAGGGCCAGCCTGAACCACAAAGCGAGACCCTGTTTCAAAAAACCTAAAAAAAAAAAAAAAAAGTTGTTGTCATCATTGTTATCATTGTCATCATACACCCATGTCATTCATGACTCATCCTCACCATCCATGTATAAATAATCTAATGATTCACTTCTGATCTCCAAAACTTGCAATTCTGGTTTTTCACTGGGCTATTTCTGCAGAAAACTCCAAAGAAATCTTTTTTAAAAATTTAAATAACAGATCCTAGAGTAGTGTATTACACCCTGCGTGATGCTAAGGTAAATATATGCAAACTTGTTAGATCTAGCATAATATGGATGCAGATTCCAGCTTGACACTTTTGCACAATTGCACACACCTTTCCATTTATCATACGAAGTGAGTAAACACAAAGAGATTGCTTCTTGTATCCCTTTGGGAAAAGATACTGAAATGCACAGCTAGCTACTTTTACACTAGTGTAAAAATTTACATTAGAAAAACAAGTGGTGGGTTTTTGAAATCCAGTGTTATGCTGTGTAGGCTAGGGAGTTCAGGAGATACAGGTCTCAAAACTGGGCAGAAAACTGAATGTGTAATCCACAGTGCCATAGTTTTATTTTATTTATTTTTTAAATTCAGATCTTTATTGCTGCATTATAAATACACATCTTCATTGGATTCAGCATTGAGAGTTTGTACCAGAACATGACATGACTTGATTCTCATTTTTCCCCTTCCCCTACCCACCCTGCAACCCCACCCCCTATATACATAAGTTTTGTTTTCTTTTTTTTATTACTATCATTCTGTTTCCCCTCATTATTTACCCCTACACTCTCTTTCCTTTTAAATATTTTCTGTTTCACAATATCAACTATATATACTAGAACTCATTTACATCTTCATTTTCTCATACCAGAGAAAAGATACAATATTTACACATTTGTGACCTATTTATTTCACTTATGAGGATGTCCTCAAGGTACATCTGTTTAAGTATGAATTACTCAATCTTATCATTTTTAGTGGCAGAATAATAATACTCCATTTTATAAAAGAATCACATCTTTATCCAGACTCCAGTTGATGGACATTTTGGTTATTTCCAAGCTTTAGCAAACACAGACTGAACTGCTATAAACATGGGGGCACATATGTTGCTGTGATATGAGTCTTTTAATTGTTTTATGTATATACCTAGTGGAGCAATGGCTGGGTCAAATGGGACCTCCAGGCCTAGCTTTTTGAGGAATCTCCACACTGATTTCCACAGAGGCTGTACGAGTCTACACTCCCACCAACAGTAGAGAAGGGTTCCTTTTTTTGCAGCCTTGCCAACATTTGTTGCTGGCTGATTCTGAAATAGCAGCCATTCTTTGTGGAGTGAGGTGAAATCTCAGTGTTGTTTTCATCTACATCTCTTGAATGACCTGTAATGTTCAGCATTTCTTCATATGCTTTTTAGCTGCTCTTCTTCCTTTGAAAAGTATCTGTTCATTTCATATGCCCATTTTTGAATTGAGTCTTTAAATTTGGGTGGGCTAATTTTTTAAGCTCTTTATATATTCTAGATAGTAGCCCTTTGTATGAGAAGCACATGGTAGATTTTTTCCTGTAATGTTGGTTGCCTTTTCGCTCTGTTGGTGATTTCTTTTGCTGTGCAGAAGCTTTTTAATAGAATCAACACATTTGTTGATTTCTTCTGTATTTAGAATTTTATCTTGCTATAGTTCTCGTGCTGTAGAGGTTTTGTTCAAGAAGTCTTTCCCTAACCCAATGTCTTCAAGAGTTTTACCTAACTTCTTTTGCAGTAGGTTTAGTGTGTCTGTTTTAATATTTAGGTCTCGAATCCACTTTGATTTTTAGTTTGGTACATGGTAAAAAAAATAGGTCTAACTTTAGTCTTTGGCAAATTAAAGCCCAGTTTTTCCAGCACCATTTGTTAAAGTGCTGTAGTTTTATATTGGTTGGTTTCTTTTAATATGTCCTTAAGTTTACTAGCATTTTTTTCTATAGTATGTAAATTTCCCTTAATCTTGCCTTATATTCTTTCCCCAGTATACATTTTGGTTTTCATCTTCACATGCTTGATTTGTCTATATGCTCTGTATCTCAAAACTTGTTGAACTTGTGAAGTCTATAGCTGATTTAATGTCCTTGCCTGGTAGTTCTTACATCTCTGTCAGTTGTGATTGGATTTAGTTGATGACCTTTTCTTCCTGTAGTTTGTATTCTATGTGCGTGGTCTTCATTTATTTGATTGCAAATAATTTGAATTTTATCTTGCTGAATGTTACATATATTATATTACTAGAATTTTTCTAGAGCTCTATAGGAAAATTTTCTTTTCTTGTTTTCAAGGATTTGTTAGGTCTATCTGGAGGATGACTCAGACTAAGGTTCAGTATTCATACTGCTAGGGAACCTATTGTGTGTATTCTCTCACTGCCCCATAGTCATGAAATTTTCTGGTCTGGTTGCAGGAGCAGGTACTTATGTGAGTACTTGACATGGTTACCTTACCTTTCATCTTTTAAAAAGTTTTTTTAGTATTAGTTTGTCAGGGGTACCCTTGCCAGTATAATGTCAGTGAGGACCCCCAAATTATTTTTATTTTGAGACTGGATCTGTCTTGCTAAGTTGGGGCATTACAAAGAAGAAACTGTCCATGGTGTAGCAGACAGTAGGCATGAAAGCAGAAGCCTTTTGGATTTTTATCCCATCCAGGCTGTAGTCTATTTGTTGGTGCTAACCACACCCAGGGTGAGGCCTTCCCAACCTCTGTATTCAGAACTATGCCAAACCAATCAATGGTTAATCCAATTATCATACACCTTTAATTTTTTTTTTTTTTTTTTTTGAGACAGGATTTTGCTTTGTAATTCAGGCTGGCCCTGACCTCACTGTGGAGCCCAGGCCTGCCTCAAACTCAGAGCAATCCTCCTGCCTCTGCCTCCTGAGTGTTGGGATTACAAGTGTGAGCCACCATGCCCAGCATTGTGGTATATGGTTACTGGGGATTGAACTCGGGACCTTGTTTTCAGCAGGAACCACTGAGCTAAATCCTTGGCCCCATCATACACTTTTTTTTTTGTTGTTTTTTTGAGACAGGGTCTCGCTTTGTGGTTCAGGCTGGCCCTGAGCTCAGCCTCCAACTCACATCACAGCAATCCTCCTGCCTCTGCCTCCCGAGTGCTGGGATTACAGACGTGAGCCACCACGCCCAACACTGTGGTATGTGGTACTGGTTGCTGCTGGGCATGAGTCTCCACACCCGTATAGTATGTGGTTACCGGGGATTGAACCCGGGTCCTTGCACTTGCAAGACAGGCGCCGGAACCACTGAGCTAAATCCCCAGCCCCCATCATACATTTTTAATCCACATACACACACCCTGGGCCAGGCCATCTTTGAAAAGCCCTACCTGTGAGTGTATGAGTATTTAGGGGAACATCTAGATACAAGTAATAACGGAAGTTGAGAAATTGGAAACTATTTAGGTTTCTTATTTTGACCTGTCTAATTAGTTAAGACTAAACTTCATATAGAAGTGTCAATGCTTGCTTTGTTAAAATGTTTAATTTTATGGTTACCACTTAATAAAATTGATCATACTTTTGTGGTAATAAAAGCAAAACCCTCCAAGTATTAGATTAGAAGTTGTTTACAGGCATCTGTTCAAATTAACATTGGTTGTAAAAAGTTAACAAAATTGTAGTTCAGAATTTTGACATTACAGAATTATCCTGAAAAATAAGAGTAAATAGTTGCTGTAAAATTTTGTGTGTACATCTTTTAAAGTAATGATTTTATTAATAACTTGTGGAATTTGACTTAATTTGACCCATTTTTTGCAGTTAGGGTTTATTTTCTCAAATAACTTCCAAAGTATTGCAAAATGTATGAAGCAGTTTTTGGCTTGTAGAAGTTTGCTGTGGTATTTCAGTATTTTGATAGTTGTATATAAAATTACTTTTGTTAACCAAAAGCTGTTTTATAGTATTTCATCCTGATATTTTGAGATACAGACCCTTTTCATTCACTGTTAGTTTTTAAAATTCATACTTGAATCCTTAATCTTTGAGTATTGGTTTAAAAAATAGAAGGAAAAAAAAGTACCTCTTGTGGACTAGGTACTGTGCTAATTGCTTTGAAGATAATAAATGTGTATTGAATATGATAGTATAGTTCCCTGTATCTAATAGAAAATATACTGTACTAGCAGTTGCAAGGAAGTATGCTCCTTTTAAGATCTTTTTAGATATCTGAGAAAAAAATACCTCCTCAAAAAACTAAGTCAATGGGCTTACTTCTTCTTCTTGTATATCCAACATTATTTTTTTAAGTTTTAATTTTTGTTGGTGCGTGTTTGCAGTATATAATGATTACATTTGTGATAGGGAGTTATATCCATAACACATTTTAATTCTTTTTATGTCCTCTTCTTCTTGCCCTCCCTCCTCCCTCTGTCTCTTGGTTCTCTTCCTATTTGGAAAAGCTCTGTCTCCTTGTTTTCTATTCTGTGTTATATTTTTCTTTAATTTATTTATACTCTGGGTTTCTGATATAAGAGAAATCATGTGTTATTTAAGCTTGTGTGTCTAATTTATTTTACTTTAACCTTATGGTCTGAAGATGTATCCATTTTCCTGCAGATAACTCAGATTTATCCTTCGATAGCAGAGTCGTATTCAGTGTATATTATTACCACATTTCCTTTATCTCTTCATCTTTTTATACACATACCGATCAGCTACAAGATGTAGCCATTATGAGTTACACTGCTATAAACATGACCATGCATATACTATGATGTCTTTAATTCTTTAGGGAAGATACGTAGAAGGGGAATGGCTGAGTTGAATAGCATTATTTTTAGTTTTGTTGCTGCTGTTGTTGTTTTGAGACAGTGTCCCACTTTGTAGTTCAGGCTGGTCCTGAACTCAGCTTTGAACTCAGCAGTCCTCCTGTCTCTGCCTCCTGAGTGCTGGGATTACAGACACGAGCCCACCACACCTGGCATTGTGGTATGCAGAACTGATTGCTTGTGGGTGCCTAGTATTGTTGTATGTGGTTACTGGGGATCGAACCCAAGCCCTTAGGTTTGCAAGGCAGGTGCCGAAACCATTAAGCTAAATTCCTGGCCCCTATTTTTAGTTTTTTGAGCCATCTGTATACTGATTTGCATAGTTATCGTACTAATTTATTTTTCTACCAACACTATAGGACCCATAGCCTCACCAGCATTTGTAATTATTTGATTTCTTGATAATTACTGTTCTTTCTGGAGTAAATAATCCCAGTGCTGTTTGCATTTTTCTAATGGCCAGGAATGTTGAACATCTTTTTCACGTATGTTATTGGCTGTACTTATGAGAAGAAATGTCTTTTCATTTCATTTGACATATTTTGAGGTGTGTCTTTTTTTTTTTTTTCCTTGAGAGAGGGTCTTGCTTTTTGTAGTTCAGGCTGGCACTGACCTCAGGCTTGAACTCAGCAATCCTGCCTCTGCCTCCCAAGTGCTGGGATTACAGGTGTGAGCTACCACACCTGGCGCTGTGGTATGTGGTTCTGATTGCTGTTGGGTGTGAGTCTCCACACCCAGCATTGTATATGGTTACCGGGATCTAACTCGGGCCCTTGCGCTTGCAAAGCAGGCACCAGAGCCACTAAGCTAAATCCCCGGCCCTATGTTGCGGTTTTTTAAAACTTGCCAGAGCACACATTTTATAATTGTATTTGTATTATCAACTTCAAAATCTTCTAGTCCAGTATCTAGCACAGTGCAGACAAGCTAATAATGTTGACTGCATATTAATATTTTGGGAATGATTACGTGTGAAAATTACTGTCTCTGAATTTTATTTTTTTATCAGTAATGCAATCTAAAATAGCTAACTTACATCATATTTCAACCTGCAGGTTGTTACCCAGTGATTGATTGATAAAATGCATTTGTGGTTCTCACTCAATGTGATAAAGACGTGGAATAGAACAGAAGCTGTGAGAATGCATCACGTCTTGGAGAATTGTTTTCATAACATTTTAGTTCTATAAATGTACGTGTACACTAGGTGGTAATATGAAGTCTATTTAATGGTAATGTGGGGGAAAACGTCAAAAGGCACTGCTTTAATAGTTAATTTTATTTGCTTTAAAGTGCCGGTTTTTCTTTACTATGTTTTGTTTTGTTTTTTTAGGTTTTTTGAGACAGGGTCTCACTTTGTGGTTTAGGCTGGCCCTGAGCTCAGCCTCCAACTCACATCACAGCAATCCTCCTGCCTCTGCCTCCCTAGTGCTGGGATTACAGGCGTGAGTCACCACGCCCGGCACTTTGGTATGTGGTACTGGTTGCTGCTGGGCGTGAGTCTCCACGCCCAGTATTGTATGTGGTTTCCAGGAATTGAACCTGGGTCCTTGAGCTTGCAAGACAGGTGCTGGAACCACTGAGCTAACTCCCCCGGCCCATCTTTATTATGTTTTAAGGTGTGGAAATGATTGAGTTTGTACCTATGGTGTATCATAGGTTTACTTGTTGATAATGCTGAATTTTAAAATGCAGTTTGATATGGTTTGAACATCGCTTCAGATTTTCTTGAATAGATAACAGATTTGTTACAACTCATTGTTCTTTTAGTCTTCAGTCTTTGAAGTCATTGATGTTTAATTCTTATTGGACAACTTCTTTCAAAGAGTGAAAGTAGTATACTGGCAGTGGAGGCCATTAACACTTACATCCATATTAAGGAAAAGAGTTGGGGAATCTGAAGGGACTGGAATGCAATTATATAGAAGTAAAATGAAATTAAAGAACAACAGACTGAAATAGCAACAACTGAACTCAAACCAGCACACCTCATATATCTATGAGAAAATGCCTACAGGTCATGATAAAATCTACCTGAGCCTCAGATTTCCCATTGAAAGAGGAAACTTAGTGCTTTCTCAGTTTAGTTTTTGATACAGTATGAACCTTTGAGATATTCTTACATCTTTTCACCTGTCAGATTCTGCCAGATATTGGAATAGTAATGTTAAAGGCTTCACCAACAGGGATTGAGTTCTGTAGGTACCCTAATGAAGCGAAAATTAACTGGGTGATGTGTACACTTAAATGACTTTATAAGATTCATTGTCTATTGTTGACAAAGTTTGTATAGATGAATTAAATTTAAATACTTATAATTTATATATTGGCAAAATATCTGACAACATTACTTTCAGTCAATGATTTTTGTGACCCAGATTTTATTTTTAATGGTGTAAGACTAATTTTTTCCCTCTACCCTCTGAAATTGAAATGAAAATCAACTTTAAAAGACAACTCAGCATTTAGCTATTTTTACTCTAGCTTGTATTTTCTAAGCGCACATGTAGGTCTTGAAATTATATTCAGAATCTTAGTTCACTGAGTTTATTGTTTTCAGTGCTTCATTTTTGGAGTTTATTGTGATGGTATTTGGTGTTAACTTGAAAATACTGAGCATGTACAATACACGACATATTTAATTTGAGAAGAGGGGAAAGCATAAAGTTAGATACAGTTAAAAATAACATTTGGAGGTGAGAAATAATTATATTTGGTAACATTTCTCTTGAATTCTTTGTTTTTTGTATTTGTACCACTTATTTGCACATATATTCTTTATGAAGTTTGTGGAATATAGTGTAGAAGGGCCTCTGTATCTCCTTTCCAAGGAAAGCTTTAATTCTAGGAAAAGTTGAATTTTGCTGATTTTGATTGGAGTGTTAAATCTTCCCAGTGAGAGTAAAAGGTAGGGGTGTTTGTAGTCAAGGTGCCAAGCTTTTGTGGATTTTATTTTATTTTTTTGGAAGAGTGTTTTGAGGTAGCTGGAAAGGGAGAACTCTTTAATCAAATTTGAGTTAGTTTCAGTGTTTTATTTCATTGGTGTTCATTCTTTAGAACATCTGCTTTGTAATATTGAAGATAGGTTTCAACTGCGCAACCTTTCCTTTTTCTAGGTTTTGCTGTTGTTTTTTAATGAACTGTCAAATATAATTTGATACTTGATTTTATAGCAAATAAAAACTGGTATGTTTGTGCGAGGTAAAACCTATACCTGAAGAAAGAGTTGGTATAGGCAGTGTTCAGGCATGTATGTAGAGTGTTGTTCACTTGTTCCTGGAGAACAGGAGATTGCTATGGCAACATAGTTTCTTTGAAGAAATCTTGGCAGACTGTTTGAGTCTTTTGAAGTACTAAATGTGTTGATAGGAAAGGATCCAGACAGCAACAACCACAGAACTGTAGGCCAGCAGTCAAGAAAAATAAGCCTTTAGTTTTCAGCTTTAAAACAAGGGACAAATATATTTGACTTTCCCTTTCAATTCTAATCTTTCCTCAAAATAAATGTTTACATGGTATTTTCCTTTGCTGCATACTGTTCCAAGAGCAAGTTTCTAAGCATATGCTGGATAATGCTTTGGTTGGTTTAATAATGAGTTTTTGGTAAAATTGTCACTTAATGTATTCTAATATTTACAGCTTTTGATATTAAAAGGATACATAAAAATTATTACAGAATACTCAGTTCAGAATTTGGTATTGTTTAGAAACTATTGACCAACGACGTTTCCCCAGATTCCATGAAAGATACTTATTCTATACTACTAACATTTTTCATCTCTCTCCTTCACTTTGAATTGCAGCCGGCATTATGATTTTGCTGTGTGGCTTCTTATGTCTGTCTCTGAGCTGTTATTCCGGTGTACCTTGTGCCTATCATGCTTTGTCATTTTTCTGCCTCTGTAACCACTTTTTGAGCTTAATCTTTGTTGTTATGTGTTTCTGATTCCTACAACATTTGGGGATCTCTTCCTTCTCAAACTTTTTGATTATAATCCTTTAGAGCTTAGTAAGGTTTTTCACATTTTTGTTATTTTGTTGTGTGTTGGATTTAATTCCTTTTAGATCAGCCATTAATGGTCAGATATGTTCGTTATAATGAAGGATCAGACACATGGCTAGTTCTTAGTAAAAATAGTTGATTATTAGTTTTAACTTTAAATATATTCACAGTTAAAAAGTCATTTTTGAAAGCCTGGTGTGGTGGTACACACCTGTAAGGCCAGTATTTGGGAGACAGAGACAGATGGATGATTGCTCTGAGTTTGAGGCCAGCCTGGGTACATGATGAGTTCAATGTCAGCCTAAACTCTATAGTGAGACCCTGTTGAAAATTAAAACAAAATAAAGAACAAAAATCATGTTTGGATAATTGATTTTTAGATTTTAAATATTTAGGTAGTTTCCATACACAGTATAGTACTAAGTTGATTGAATAATATTCTTAATACTTGATCCCAGGATCAGTAATGTTTCATGTAGAACTTAGTTCTTCATACAAATAGTGATCTTTTTGTCTAAACTGAAGTTTAGTGTCTAGAAAATAATTCAGGTTTTGGTTTTTGAATCTTCCTCACAATCACATATAACTAGTGCCATTCTGGATGCGTAAGATATCCAGTGGAAAACATAAGACACTGCTTTCTGTACTGTATTCAGTTTCCACACATTGGATGAGCTGATTTGAAATTTTCTATATGTTAAGATCCAGATGTTACAATTTTTCCTTTTAAAAATTTATTAAAGGTAAAAATTTCTCACAGTTCTAGAAGCTGGGAGTTGAAGATGAAGGCACTGCATTTGGCATCAAATATTTCTTTTTAAATTTCCTTTTCTAATAATAAAAGACTAGTATGATTTTTTAAGGAAAGTTCTACCTGAGACCAGGTGGTAAATTTTCTGACTTATTAGAAACTATTGAAACTTTTAAGGCCCCGTTTTAAGCAACATTATTTTCTGCATATGTAAAATATACTTTAAAAATTCTAAAATTTGCAATTTAAAATTTACAGTGTAAAATTGGGAAATTTCTGATGCTACCTTTTTTTGTTTGTTTTTTTCAATCTGAATGAAGGTACAAAACTACTGAATTAAATATTTTAGAATTTTAAAATTCATTCCTAAAAAGTTCATTATTTGCTTGTATTTTATATCTTGGAATGTTACATTTCATGTTTTAATTTAACTTAATTTTTCTGTAGCTCCAGGGACTGAACTCAGCTTTTTATGTGCTAGGCAAGCACTCAGCCACTGAATTGTATCTGTATTGTTTATTTTAAAAATTATTTATTGAAGAAATATGTGAAATATATATTAAAGTTCAAAATCACCGTTAGTTCTTTGTTTTTGTTTACTTAGCATGTTTAGCAGGAATGCCTAGGACCTAGGGGAGTGCTAGGGTCTTTTGGGTCTGATAAAACTTTGGGATATATTCCATTCACAGAACAATTATTATTCCCTTAGTGCAAGTACAGTAAAAAAGCTCTGCAGTTATCCACAGTGGCCAGTGGCTTAATAATAATAGTTCTTCATTGATGCTGACAGCGTAAGTTATATTTGGATGAATTATATTGAAGCAGCACTTTGTATTAGTAATTTTTGCCTAAAATTTTTATAAAGTGTGTTAACAAATTTTTTTTCTAAAAATTTAGAAATTTAGCTTTATTAGGGTTATAGTTGTGAATACTTGGACTTTGCATCATAAGATCATACAGTGTTAAATATATTACATATGATCTTATGGTTACATTGGTAGGTGTCTTAGTTATTTTTCTTGTTACTGAAACAAAATACTCAACACCCACAAGTTAAGGGAAGAAAGGTTTATGTAGCTCATAGTTTATAGAGGTTTTAGTCCATAATTGGCTGGCCCCAAGACAGGGTGGCATGGCAGATAGGCATCACAGAGGAGAAATAGTTCATAGCATGTAGAAGATAGCAAAACAACCAAGGGATGACCACAGCTCTTTCTCTTATACTTTATCCAGATAGGGTGCTCACCCTTAATTCTAGTGCTCGTGGGTCTAACATTGCACCATGAATCAATCGTAGAGTCACATATCTAAATCTGTCCACCTCTGAAAAAGCCCTATCTATGACTGTGTGAAGCCTGGGGGGCGGGCAGTATATTGAGACACAAACCATAATAATAGGAATATTTGATGTTGTACCAATCTTTTTTATTATTGTGTATTTATACAAGTTTTTTTTTTATTATTTCCTTTTTGCATAGTTATTTCTTAACTGGTTAGTTTTTAGTGGGGCTATCCAACTCCTTCCATTCCCCTGTTCTCATACTGTGCATTGAATATAGGGCTTTTCATTTTGGACTACATACATTTCTAGCTTTTTTAATTTTTTTTTTTTTTAATTTTAAGAGAAGATTTCCGCATTTTTGAGTTTCCTAGTCTTGAGTTTGAGCTTGCGATTCTCCTGCTTCAGCCATCCTGACTGCTGTGATTACAGGTGTGTGGCTGCTCTTTGTTCTTTGTTAGTATAATTTATCCTTCTATACAATATAATCTGCTAAAGACTGACCTCTTAAGGTTAATCAGGTTACTAAACCTTATTAAAATTAGAGACTGCTTATATATGAGAAAAAACTTGGAGGTGGTTTTTACCTCTCATGGAGAAGAAGTCCTGAGTTTTATTGAAGCCTTGTCTAACATATTTCTGTGCTTGGTTAGACTTACCAATTGCAGTCATTTGCTGTCTCACCACCTTACATGGGCTGTTGTCTCCCCACCTGTGACTTGAAGGTCAAAAACTTTAAGAAACAGTTCTTTTCCTCATGTACTAGCAAAATTTAAGAAAATATAAAAACAAGTGGTTTGTATGTTTTCTTTAATCATGAACCTTAATGCCAACAGTTAAGAATTTAGATATTTCAAATGCTACTCATTAAATAACAGAAGTATTAGGCATAAGGTAGATTTTTGATGTTTTAAGCATAAACTTACCAGTGACTATAGAATGTTTTAATAAATCAAGTTAAATTCTAACATGTCCTGAAAATGAATATTATTTTAATACATTGTAGTCTGAACTGCTGGGAAGTCTTAAATCATCCTTTTTTTTGGTGGTGGTGGTGGTGGTATTGGGAATTAAATCCAGAGCTTACACATGCTATGCAAGTCCTCTACCATCATTGTGTACTCCTAGCTTGTTTTCTTAAATTTTATTATGAAATAGGATCCTGCACACTTGCCCAAATTGCTCTTGAACCTGTAGTCTTCTTATGTCCTGAATAGCTAAGGTTACAGGTGTGCACCATTGCACAAGGCTTTTCTGGTTATTGAGTGTAGAGACTAGATTGGTCAGTAAAGATATACATCTCATTGTTATCATTTGATACAGAACAGAGCATCACTAGGCTTCTAATTTGGTGAGTTTTGTGTTATTTCTGAAACCCCTGGCTTTACTTTGAGCCTTCCTTTAATGAGCTGCTTTACATAACTCTGTTTTTGTAAATGTAGTTTGTTAAGTAAGTGAACAGGCAGACCCCTAACTGCCAGGAACCAGATGTATCTCTTTTCTTACCATTATACTCTTGTCTTTTTGTGTTTTCTGTAGAAGGATAGGTCCAAACCCAAAGAAGAGAATGTAGGGAATCAGCTAACCATTGCTGCTTTTGGTTTAAGAAAAATTAACAGAAGTAGAGAGGGAATACATGTTACTGAGGATGAGGTGCGAGGTGGTGCTCCATATTTTTCAGTTCATCTTCACTTGGATGAAAATGAAAACCAAGCATCAACGGGATACTTTCTGTTCATTGGAGCTTTTCCTGTCTGGGGGAGCCTCAGCTTGGAATCGTAGTGCTGTTGCTAAAAAATGTGAACATCAGTTTTTAAAAGCTAGTTAAAATTTTTTTCTTTTATTTAGCTAAATAAAAATATCAATCACTTCATCTGTTTCATGATTACTAAATGAGGATATAATTTTGATACCTATTTCTCAGTTTGGTTTAATTAGAAGTAGCTGAAAAGCTGGCTTCTATTATTTTCATTTGGATGTATCAAAATTTCTTTTCTAGCACTAAGCAAAGAAGAATAAGATTACTTTTCAGTCCATTTGAGACAAATAGAAGCTGTCTGGAAGAACAACAGCATGATTTGGCTTTTATTTTGAGTGAAATGTGAAGATGCTAAGGGAAGGACATGTGTTTTAGTGTTAACAGAGTCACATAGCTCTTGAATAGACAATAGGGCAGAAAGTAGAGACCAATTTGATGATTATAGGAAATGCAGTTAAAATTTAAATACATACTGAAAATAGAACTGATTGTTATTGAACTTCTACAATAAAAATATTGGAGTTACCCTTAATTGAGAATGGGAAAAAACCTGAAGGAGGAACATAGTTTTGTTTTTTGAGAATTAATATCTAATTTAGCCATATTAGACATCTAGTAGGAGATATTAACAGATAATTTGATGTTGTGGCCTTGACTTCAGTGTAGAGGTGTAAACTTAGAAATACCAGCTTGAGTTAAATGTACAATTCAATCACAAGATTAGAAGAAGAAACATAGATGAAGAGCTCAAAATACATTGTATATGCTTTGATGTAATCTCATTTGATAGAGTAGCTTTTTGAACATCTTGGAGACAGATTAGTGAAATAGAATAGAAAAATTGAAATACAGGCCTAAGAGCATATAAACCTTTAGTAGATGGCAGACTGATATTTTAGAGCACTGGAGTAATGTAGACTTTTTAACAAAATGGTCAGCTGTTTGGAAGAAAAAAAGATAAATTCAGATCTATCACACATTATGCAGAAAAATAAACTGTAAATGGACCAGAGAGCTCAGTGTAAGGAATCAAACTACTGCATACAAACATGAATGAGTTGTTTATAACTTGAGTATAATGAAGGATCTTCTCTGATTCAAAATTCAGGAGTAATAAAAGTTAAGAGTGATAAATTTAAAAATTTAAGACATTTGGATGGCAAAAAACACTAATGACAACATGAAAAGGCAGAAAAAAGCTAATATTTACCAGAGATAAAGGGCAAATATTCTTCAAATAAAAGATCTTTTCAAAATTAGGGGTGACAAAAGACCAAATAGAAGGAGAACAAATAGTTCTCAACCACGAAGCATAAAAAATTTCTTTTATAATATCAGAAGATAATCACCCTCACTTATGATAGGAAAAATCCACATCAAAACTGCATGGAGATACGTTTTCACCTATCAAATTGGCAATAATTTGAAAGCATAACTAAATACTACATTAGCTGTGAGAAAAATGTATTTTCATATTTTATGAATGGTGATACAAATTAGTGATTTGGTACAGTGATACTCCAGGATTACATGACAGAATTGGAGAAGAAGAGGGAAGAGAAGAGTTCATTATGTAAAGAACTTCAATGTACATTTGTAACCTCTGCGTTTATTTATTTATTTTCACAAATCACTGTGACAAGAAAGAGGTAAGAATTTCTTTTCTTTCCTCTCCCCTTCCTTTCTTTCTTTTGGCTCTGCCTTAATACTCTTCCATCAAGACCAACTTTTGACAGTAAAAACTATAAAAAAATACTCTCTAGATAGCAAGTAGGCTATACCCTGGAAAATCATGTTTTTGATGGTAGTAAACTGAATATTCACTAGCTGTGTCTTCTTAAATTTTTTTTGGAAGCAAATCAGTCTCTGGAGGTAAATGTATTCAATTAGGCGGGTGAGATAAAAAACCAGGTGATTAGAATGTTATTTCAGTAATTAAAATATCTTCACTATGATTTGCAGAAGTCATGCCTTGCATGCATGGAGAGACATACTGTAGAGGGCATTTATCCAGTGAAAGCCATCACAAAGAGTCGTTAGAATAAATATAAACTTTAATGTGCTATGTAGACGCAAGTCTTCCTCCTTAACTTTCAGCCACTGCTATATCCTTACTATTTGTAGAGCTTGATGATTTATATTTAAAGTAGTGATACTACAGAGAAACTCAGTAATGTCTTGATTATATGTCATCATAGTTAGGAATGACTTTGTTCATGCTAGTCATTAGAGTGAGTAGAAAGTGATGTAGCAATTTCAGAGACAGTCAAGTAAAGTGTAAAATGGTACATGCCTCTCTGAAGATAATGTGACTGTTGTTGCAGAGTTACTTATAAGGTTACTATGTTGCCTAGCTGTTTTACTCCTAAGCATATGTATGTATACAAAGCTTGTATATGAGTTTATGACAGCATTATTTGTAATAGTAGAAAATAAAACTGAAATGTCCATCAAGGATGAACAGATGAATAAAGTGTGTATCCATATAGTAGAGTAGTTTTTAGCCTTAAAACGAAAGTACCACTGCTTGTTAATATGGATGAACCTTGAAAATTTGCTCAGTGAAAGAAGCCAGTTATAAAAGACCTCATATTATATGGTTTCCTTTATAGGACTTGTCTAAATTAGATGAATCTATAAAGACAGAAGGTAGATTAGCAGTTATCCAAGTCTATTCCTACTAACAGATAAAAATTTGTTTCATTGTTGAAGGGAAGATAATAAGTTGTCCTAAAATTGAGCTGATTTGATGGTCAATAAAAAATTGAGGTGATTTGATGGTTATACAATAAAAACTGTTGAATAGTATTCTTTAAATAGATGAATTATATGGTATTTTATCTCAGTGCAACTGTTATAAAAATGAGTTCCTGTGCTTCATGATTAATATTTACACAGAGTTTTTCATCATTGACTAAAATTTCTGTGATTACCTCTTGTACGTAGCTAATGAGAATGCTTAATCACTATAACATTCCTTGGAGGGGCTTTGGCAGTGTCCAACAAAACTATGTGCAGTATTCATTTAAGTTTTGACCCAGAAAGTACGCTTTTCAGGGTTTATCCTAATGATTTGTTTCCAGCATTAAAACAAAAACTATCTGTATCATATTTCTATATTTGTAATTGCAGAATACTGGAAATGACCTAGATGTAAGTACATAGGCAAGTGATTATATAAACCATGGTTCACCTCGTAGGCTGTAGGTATAAAAAAGAATAAAAAAATAATCACTGTGAGTTGTTGTAGAGTGTTTGTGGGATTATGTGATTAAGTACAGCAGCAAAGTGCAAAGATCATGTGCTGTACCAGTGATGTCAAACCTTTTATTTTTTATTATTTTTAGTTTTTTTGAGACAGAGTCTCGTTTTGTAGTTTAGGCTGGGATTACAGGCGTGAGCCACCACGCCCGGCTCTGTGGTATGTGGTACTGGTTGCTGCTGGGCGTGATCTCCACGCCCACTATGGTATGTTGTTACCAAGGATCAAACCCAGGCCGTTGTGCTTGCAATTCAGGTGCCGGAACCACTGAGCTAAACCACTGGCCTGATGTCAAACCTTTTAAAGCTTTCATTGATGCAAAAAGGCTGACCACCACTAGTTTATATTATATTGTTTCTTGTAAGAAAGAGAGCCATGTGAGATAACATACGTACACTTACAAATAAGACAAAAGAAGAATAAACCAGAAATCATAGACCTAGTGAGTACAAACATGGTAGAAAAAATGGGGGATGGGAATGTAATTTGGAAGAAGCTTTTATGTCACTGAGTGTCCTTTTTTGGTAGTTCTGAATTTTATAATTGTTAACTTTCCACATATATTAAAACCTATGAAACTAAGAGAAGAACATCAAGGTGGACTGAAATTAAAACAGCTCAAACTCCCTGTATTGTGAAAGAATAACTTAATTAAAGGAAAAGAGAGAAGGAAGAAAATAAACTCAGAATTTAACTTTTGAACACAGTTTCAAGAATAGTTTAAAAACTGAACATAAAGGGCCTGGGGTTTAGCTCAGTGGTTCTGGCGCCTGTCTTGCAAGCGCTAGGGCCCAGGTTTGATCCCTGGTAAGCACATACAGTACTGGGCATGGAGACTCACGCCCAGCAGCAACCACATACCACAGTGCCGATTGTGATGGCTCATGCCTGGAATCCCAGCACTCGGGAGGCAGAGGCAGGAGGATTGCTGTGATGTGAGTTTGAGGGTGAACTCAGGGCCAGCCTGAACCACAAAAGCGAGACCTTGTCTCAAAAAAACCAAAATAAAACAAAACAACAACAACAAAAAAACTAAACATAAAAACAACTAACTCTTAAAAAATACTGATCTTAAGTTTGTTTGTATGTTTTCCTTTTTTTTTCCCCCAGTTACAGGTTACCAAATCTCAAACTATTTAGGTACATCAAGATTTTACAGATGGGTATTTTTATTTTCTTTTTAAATTTGCTGTTCTGATCAGTCAAAGGGGTTCAACATGCTGGAAAATTATTCTGCCACTGAACTATGCTCCCAGTCCCAATACATCACTGTTTTATGAAAGATAATAGAAACAGATAATAGAAACCAAGTTTCTTACTAGAAGAAGGAATTTTAAATATGTAATTGGAAAAGGCTAGATGAGAGACCAGCATTACTTTAGTGTTTTAATAATTGTGTTGGGGTTTTTCCCCCTCTTTTGTACCCAAGATTGAACTCAGTCCCTCAGTACAAGCTGGGCAAGTAGTCTGTCACTGAGCTATACTCTAGTTTTCATAAA
Organism: Petromus typicus; assembly: GCA_004026965.1. NCBI lineage: Eukaryota > Metazoa > Chordata > Mammalia > Rodentia > Petromuridae > Petromus > Petromus typicus. Next base: position 19,128 of record PVIR01026951.1, read on the forward strand.
AAATGTTTTTGTTTTCTGTTTTTGGGACAGAATCTTGCTAAACTGACCAGGCATCAAACCTACAATCCTCTGCACAGGACTCCTGAATATTTGGGATTACAAGGATGTGCTACTGTGATTGACCTAGAATTTGAAGTATCAGTATATACAGAGCTCATCAAAAAAGTATACATGTTTCAAAGAAGAAAAACATAAATATTTTAATACTAAGTTTAATAAGACCTTGTGAAATTAATATAAATTACATTTGACCTCTGCAATTTACAAGAAGTGCTCAGAATGATGGCCATTAGCTTCACTGCTTGGGTAACCTTGGTCATTGAGACTACTACACAGTTATTTTCAGTTTCTATACCCAGCAGTATAGTGGGTTTTCTGTTATATACAACATCCTGTAGGGTCCCTCATATGAGGGTACCACAGTCTATTGAAAAAAAAAATCATGTTATTTTTCTTTTCCTGTGGCATGTATACAGTTTTTGGTGGATTCTGTTTTCACTTCCTTCCTATTTTCTATAAAAAGTTACAGATGTGAGATATGTGCATGAATGTTTTAACACATAATTTATTACAGTATAAGATATATGTATATTTGTACATACATATATGTACACATACATATATGATATAGATATATGTGCATATATACACATGCACACACATATATGTATATGATGCACATACATGTGTGCACATGTATATATATGTACACATATACACATATATATGATATATATTCTTTTCCCAGTTATGTCTTTTGTAAGAGATCTGTAAAGCATTGGTGTGCCATAAAGTCGGGAAGTACTTGTAGAGTGTAGAGCATGAGCAAAAAGAAGCAAAACCGGTTTATGGGACTCTTAACTGGTCTAATTGATAGTGTTAGCACCAAAACAGTAATGATAGCAGTTGCTAATAACCATTAATGAGGATCTGTGAGTCTGCACAGATATGTTGATGGAAAAGGGAGTGGTCCTTCTCCAAATACCAATTAATAAGTAACAGAGAAATAATTTAGAAAATTACTATCTCATAACCATTATGGGAATACAAATATTATTAAAAACTAATGGTGTGAAAATTTGATAAGTAACATGTTACGTAGATTTACATTATCCTCACAAGATACTTATTAGTTACAAAGGGAAAATTGTACCTTTACAATGGAGAACTATAACCATGTGACTAAAGTTATATCAATAAATAGTAAAGGACTAATGACAACTGACTCTGGACATGAGACATTGAGAATGCACCATCAGTTTTCTTATTGCTGCCAAAGGAATGAAATCAGAGTCCACTAGCAAGAAAAAAAGCATCAGTCTCAAAGTAAGGGCCATTCTACCAAACAACTGAACAGTACTCCTCAACTATGTTAATATTGTGAAAGACAAAGACATAGGAAATCTTAAAGATATTGTAAATGCAATAGGATGTTCTAGCGTTTTATTTGCAATAAAAAACTTCATTAGTATAGTTTGCAAAATCAGAATAATCTCTGTGCATTGGAGAATAGAATTATAGCAGTATTAGTTTCTTTACTTAGATAATTAAGTCTTTAAAGGAATGTTCTTATTTTTAGGGAACCAGTAGTGAAATGATAACAGGTATTGTATTGTAGGTACTATCAGATGATTCAGAAAACATTTGCAGATTGACAGACAGAATAAGAGAGAGAGCAAAAAGGATATTATAAATGTGTTTCTTTGAAAAAGAATAGGTTAGAGTAATTGTAAAATATTATCACATATGAGATTTGGATAAGGACTCTATAGGGGTTGTTTGAACATCTTGCAACTTCTTCATATTTTTCAAATTGTATACATATATTTAATCAAGTGTACTGGTGCATCCCAGCCTCCTGCAGAAGGAAGCATCGAAAGTTTGAGGCCAGTCTGGGTAACTGGCTGAGACCCTGCCTGACAAGTAAAAGGTGATGGAGTAGGGGAGGGATAGAGTTCATTGCTCCCTGGGTAAGTTCCCAGAGCTTACTGAGTTCAGTCCCCAGTAAGCGGCAAAGACACAGACAAAATTCTAACCCTGAATTGAGAAGTGATTTCATACACTTGTACACCAACCTCTTGGATGGATCTTCTTTCTCGATAATTTTTAGTAAGTTTATTGGTGAAACTTGACTGGTAAGGGAATACCAAAAACATCATTTAGTAGCTTTGTTTTTGTAGTATAATTTACATGTATCTGACACATTACTAAAAAAATAAAATTAAGATTTGATATTTGATTTTGCATAGTAGACTTCCTTAAAAATGCTGATTTAGTAGTGTGAATGTCCCACAAGATTTGTTTAATAAGAACTTGTAATGTTGATAAAAGTTGTAAAGGATCTCATTTTTATTTTTAATTGACATAGTAATTGTACATATTTAAGGGATTTAGTACATTTCAGTATATGCATACAATGTGTAATGCACATTTATCCCCTTAGATATGTATCTTTTATTTTGTATTAAAAATCTTTATTAGCTATTTTCAAATCTTCAGCTAATCATTTTTAACTATAATTACTGTGACTTATTTATCAGTGTACATGTAGATTGATTTCATATCTTGGCTATTGTGAATAGTGCTGTGGCAAACATTTTTAGCTAATATACAGGTGAAAATAATGTTTATAGCTAACTTCTGTGCTTAACAGATTAAGTTCATTTTGATATTTATAGGATTTCTGTAACAGCATCTTGCTCATGTGTTTATAATTAGAATATGGTAACAGGTACTTAAAATACTAGTACTGTAGATGTTTTTATCTGTTAAAAATGTACCTGAAAGCAAGAATTAAAGCTTTAAAACTGATTGAATTTACTATAGAGCACTCCATTCAAATATTTGTAGAAAGAAAATATGACTCTTAAGTATATTAATGGTACAATTAGCTATGTAATGAATGTATTTTCTTGTGATTCTAAATTATTAAAGAATCTGATTATCTTTAAAAAATTAATAAAAAATTAGTTTACTTGTCAGATCCTACTTAACTTTATTTGTGTGAATATGTTCACAAATAAAACATGCTGGTAACCAAAAACTAATTTTGAGATATTTGTAAACATTTATGGCAGGCAACTGACAAATAGCTAATTATAAGTGATAATTTAAATAAAAATTTCAAGTTTTAAAAGAGATATTTTAGAAACTTCAAATTGAAGTTTCTACCTATTTCTTAACTAAAAATAGTCAAATACTTGGCAGAATGGCTTGTTTTATATCTGAGGAAAGTAATGAATAAGATAAATCTGGAACATTTTGTCATCTGATAATAAGGAAGCTTCAAAGATAATAGAGTCAGAGTACCCAGGATCCAAGAATTTCCAGCTGGCTAAACATGGGACAGTTTAAGCATTAATAAAGATAGCTGCTGTAGTAGTTTGAGAAATATCATGTAATTAAATACATAACTTCATACTGATACCTAAAAATGATTGGTCATATTGGTGGAGGATACTAATGAAGCATTCATTATTGTTTGTTTAACAATGGAAGGAAAGAATTTAGCATTTATCCTGTCTTTCTTGTAAGAAGTGTACCATTGGTGACTAAATAGTAGATGAAAGGTAGTTTCCTTTTATATTATTATTCTAGCTAACAAAGGAAGAATGAATTAGAAAACTAGACTATTACCATTTTGTAGTTAAGTCCTAATAAGTTAGTAAACCTAGGCATTAAGTGTTACAGATACTGAATACTAAAGGAAAATCAAATACATTTGCCTCATTGTAGAAGATAGCTTCACCTATAAAGTAAATCCCCCATTAATCTCAGACTGATCACATAATTCTAACTAAATTATAGGAAATGCAGGAGAGGAAATGTTAAATAATTGAAAGGAGTTATAATCAGAAATATCCATATTTGGAAAATTCTAAAGGGTGAAGAACTTGCATCTTCCTTGCTCTTTCAAAATGTAATGGAAAGATGTGAAGGAAGACAGGTATTGGCAAAAACTTTCTGAACAGAAAGCCAGTTGTAAAAGAAATAACATCAAGAATGAACAAATATGTTGATACCAAATTAAAGAGCTTCTGCACACCAACAGAAACAACCATCAAAGTGAAGAGACAACCTACAGAATGAGAAAAATATTTTGCCAGTCACTCCTTGGACAGAAGACTAACATCTACAATCTATAAAAAAATTAAGAATTTAGATTCCCCCCAATAAAAGACCCAGATCAAAAATACGGGCAACTAGGGCCGGAGAGTTAGCTCAGTGGTTCCGG
>PVIR01026952.1:0-23366 GCA_004026965.1 Petromus typicus
GAATGGATGCTTCTCTCTTTAGCCTGTACCATCATTCTGTCATTGCCTCTGCCTCCTACAGATCATTTACCCGTTGTCCTTCCTAACTGTATTAAATAAAGTCAATTTGAAAAGCAAACTGGTTGAAAATTTTATATTTGGCTAAAAATAGGGCTTCAAGTTTTCAAAGTTGGAGGGAAGCTGTTAGTATTTATTTGTCTCTTTATGAATCCATATAACCAAGGGAGGCAACAGGCAATAAAATAAAACCATTAAAGTTGAGAAATACCGGGACTGCAAGACACACTAGACTAGTGACCTGCTAGAATAAATTAGTTAATTCTTGACTAACCCAAACATCTGAGGCAAAGAGTGATATAGGCAAATTCCTGAGTTTACAAATAAATACAGTTTCCAAAGAGTGTTTGTAAATCAGTTGTCTGACATTTTGTATTTCTTCAAAAAAAAGGAAAGAAAATCAGTATGATCTGGTCATCTTATAAAATAGCTGCAATCCATTAGTTATATACCTTAGGATGGTAAAAGAAACACAAAGTATCACAAAGTACTTATAATAAACACAAGGACAAGATACTGACTATGGTGGAATTTAATTTTAAATGCATAGGAAGAGACATTTGAGCAGAGGATGAAAGTTAACTGGAGAATAAATGAGGTAAGATTTCTGACCACAGCCTTTCGACACTGATTAGGAGTTTGGGGACTCAATGACACTTTGCTGGGTTTTAGTAGGTAGTAAAAAGGAGACTTCCCAAGTGCCCATTATTTTTATCACCTGCCATAAATGAACATAAACTGCTCAGAAATCTCTCAATGAAATACACAATTGAAAGCAGAATCTTTATGTGGCATCCTCACTTGAGGTACCTTGTTCTCCAGCCATTTTAGCAAGTACAACTCACACATACCTACAGAGGTACTGTGGTAGTTAATCCAGTGTGGCAAATAGGGTAAGAAATGCCCAATTAAGTTGGGTCAGATCGTCTGGGTGTGGCTGAGGATGTACTGAACACAGAGAAGGCCTCCCTCGGAAGCTGGTCACCGAGTGGTACAGAAGGAAGGCTGCTTCTGTTTGGAAGAGCTCCAGTCTCCACCTTCGCCTTGGACGTTGTCACCTGGCTTCTGGTGCAGACCCATTCTATGAACTCGCACAGCACACTGTAGTGAGGTCCAGGACTTTGACTGGACCTGGGGGGTCTCCTGTGCAGAGACAGCCCTGGGCACTCTTCCACACTGCCCCTGGGCTGGTCTCTGCAACTAAAGCCAGTCTCGGAGATCCTTACATATTTGTGTATCTTTTTCTAAAATTGATTTTTTGGATACATTTTATATACACATCATGAACATATCCAACTTTGAGAATTCGTACCAATACATAACAGGACTTAATTCTCATGTTTTCCCATTTCCCTGCGCACCTAACAATCCCCCATCCTTATATACATAAGCTTTGTTTCCTTTATCAATTTTCTTTCCCCTTGTTGCTCACCCTACCCTCTTTTCCCTTTGAATATTTTGTTTCACAATACCTATCACACGTTCTAGAACTCATTTACATCTTTTGTTTCTCAAACCAGAGAAAAGATCATATGTGTATCTCTTGCACTAAATCAATTTCTATAGTAAGCTCTGATTGACAGCAGCGCTTTTCTTCTCTGTGCGTTGATATTTAACTCGATCGCTACCTCCACCTCAACCCCTTATTTGCCTGATAAAATACCCTCCCCTTGCTAAATCCAATTCAAATGCTTATTAAACCTGAATCATTTGACAAAATATGAGCTATCCTTCCTTGGAAATCATTGCATTTTGATTTTATATTATGCATTTCTCTCATAACTTAGCCTTTCATTTTAATGTTTGTGTACATACTTCATGTAAGTTAAGATAAAGTCTTCTGTATGCCTTTGCACATGTGTTCGGTGAATAGCTACGAAATATAATGAAATTATACTAATTTGGTTTTCTGCTCAGGTCTTCTCAGACATACCTTTAGACCAGCTTTGGGGAAATACTCTCCTCATTCCCACACATGAACCCTGCTTTACACTCTTTATAGCAGACACCACGCTGGAAATGTTGGGTATTTATTGTCTGTTTGCTCTACCAGAATATATGATCTGGGAAGGCAGAGATTTGGTGCCCCCGCCACGATCTCCAGTGCCTAGAACTGTGCCAGGCTCACTTGAACAAACAGAACAGGAAGTAGAAGAAATATTTATCAGGCATATCCAGACTCTGGTTCTAATAATTTATCTGTCTCCTCTTAGCTGCAGGGCGCAGAGCCCGTCATTAGCACTATTTTCCTACAACATCGATGAGTGTTAAGCATAAGTTGTAAGCGATCCAGTCCAATTCCATGGCCGGCAAGGGAGAAAGTGGGTGTAGGACACAGTGTACGAGGACGTGGGTGGGAATCGCCTGCCAGGGCGCTGCAGCTGGAGGACGCCTTCAGCCGCGCTCATCTGAAAAGGAATTGAGCTCCTAGCCGGATGGTACACGGGACTTACTCTGCAGTTTTGCCTTCTTTCCAGTGAATAGTCACCCTGGTGGCTGTGACTTTGTATGATTAAGCACGTGCCCACTTGTGAAATCAAAAGAGAAGTTCTGCGCAGCGCTCCACATTTGTTCTCCATTTTATTGCTCTTCGTTCTCAAAACCTAGGCGCGCATCTGTCGTCCCAACCTCCACAGCAGCGTGCACGTCTCACTTGAGAGTTTGCAGCCTGATTTCAAGACTCACTAAATTACAAGTCCTGCACAGCCCTGCACAGCGGTCCCCGAGGGCCGCTCCCTCCGGGCTTCCCGCCGGCGCACTCGGCCCCACCCAGGCTCGCAGAGCCCGCAGGGACCTCCTGACGCATCCCGGAGACCCGCAGCCGCGCCCTACGCAGGCGCGCTGAGAGCGGGGCGGAGCAGGGCGGAGCAAGCGGGGCGGGGCGGGGGAGCCTGAGGGAGCGGGCCGCGCTGCAGAACCCCTGCCCGGCTGGCGGATGGGGCGGGGTCGGGGCGGGGCCGGGACAGGGGCGGAGTCTGGGCCGGGTAGGGCAGGGCGGGGCCGCGCGTCTGAGTCTCCGGGACTCGGAGGACAGCTACTGCCTGGACCGCTGCTTCCGAGTCTCCACGCTGCCCTTGGTCGCTCTCCGGCAGTCCGATCGCTCGTGTCCTCTGTCTGCGTGAGTGGCCCCAGCCTTGGGAGGGGCGCTTCGGGGCGGTGGCGGGGTCGGGCTCCGAGCCACGGACTGACGCGCGTCCCTGTCCTCTCTTGCAGCGCCGCATCCTCCGACCACCCGACCGCGCCATGGCACAGGTGAGGCTGGCCCGCAACTTCCACGCCCGCGACCGGGGATCGGGAGTGCATGGGGACCCCAGGACGCGGGGGAGCCGGAGTCTCTCTCTGGAGGGCCCCGCGCTCGGTCCCCGGAGGTGCCGGACGCCCGGCCCCTCGGCTCCGGGCCTGTAGCAGCCGCTGACGTGGCCGGCCCGGGGCGCCCCTTTCCGGAGGGCGTGTGCGCAGCCCTTCCCCAAACTCAGGGTCGGTAAAATTAGAACCAGAGCAGGAACAGCCCGAGGTGGTCATGTGAGGGAACGCCTATTTTTTTCCCTGGCTTCCTTTCTTTTTTGTTCCCTCAGAGTTTCCTGTATTTTCATCCTGTGGATGGGCAGTGACTTTTTCCCGTGCAGGCTTTTTCCAGTTCTTAGCCCAGTTTTACTGAAAGGAAGTAACTGTTGTCAGCACTGATTCTTTTTTGCTTCTTCTTCTTGTTTGTTTGTTTGTTTTTCTTCATGCTAAAGATTAGACCAAAGCGCTGCTTTTCTTAAGTAATGAAGTCGTAGAACAAGTTCTGAATTGAATTTGCCTTGGGACTGTTTCAAAAGTTTGTTACCCAGTATAGGCGGATTTTTTTTTTCTTTTTCTCTAACTAATAACAAAGTGTAGGAAAGAGAACAGAGTTTACTTTATATGGCCCAAAAGTCAGTCCTGTAGCTGATACAGCAGCTTGCATTTATAATCCCAGCTACTGGCGAGGAGCAGGAGTGAGGCCACCTTGAACAAGGCAGAGAGCCTGCCTCTCAAAGAGATGGGGAGAAAAGTTGACTCTGTTTGGTAGAACGGCCACAGCCCAATTGCAGCCCACTCCTGCATCCGGCAGCCCCCACCTGAGCCCAGAAACGACGACTGTTCTGCTTAGTAGACGCACTCGTCCCTTCTGCAAGCCACAGCCACTGTTGCTGTGGTCCGTGCTCGGCCATTGTCACTCCTCAATCTCAAGCTCCCCCCTTTTGTTACCCCACAGAAGCCTTCCCCATTCTACCTCTACCCATCCCATAAAAGACCCAGCTCGATACACTGGACTGACTGTCCTTTGATGTGACTGTATGAAGTCCTGCCCGGATCCCCAAATTCAAACGGGCTGTGTTCTTTACTGAGTTGTCACCGTTTACCTAACGATGGCATAAAATCTTTTGTGAGTAAGCCATCCGTTCTTTAATATATTCCAAGCCAAAACTAAGTTTATATATCTTGCCAATCTAACTGGCTTGTCCAGATAAGTTTTCTTAAACAACCATTTTAACTGCACAAACAGGGCTCTTTTTATTTGTAGTTCAGTTTTTATCAGATTGACTTATCAAAATTGAATAAGGTTTCCTGCTCCTTTCCAACAGAAAATGGCAGGATTAAGATGAATGGGGAACTTAATTAAATTTATACAGTGCTCCCATTCTGACTCCACTTTTGGATTTAAATGTAGCAAAGCAGTTCTCATCTTACTTCAAGTGGAAAGTGTGGTTTAAGTTCTTGCCCACAGAAAGGCCACTTTTGTATGGAATTAACTTTCCTTCCTTCAGGAATATCTTTTTTATCTGATAAGTTTGTGTGGTGATAAACATGATGATTTAGCAAGCATTAAATAATAATTCCTTTTATCCTTGCTCACTTGGCTGTTTCTCCTCTTTTGTGTCTGTATTGTCTGAAGTTTTTCAATCATTTCCTTTTCATTATATAAACTATCCAAGTTAGAATAAATGAACACACTTTCAATCATAGGCATTAATTTTAATAATTTTAAATGATGGTGTAAAGACTCACGTATGGAAAGCTTAGGAGAATGATGGCTTGTGTTACGAAATCACGTACAAGGAATTGCACTTTTACCACTTCCGGGTTGATTTGGAGCCCAGTGTAATCACAGGACAGCAGGAGCTTCAGTGTTGGTTGTTAGGTGTTTCTGACCTGTTGTTGGAGCCCAGTTTGTCTCAGGAGACAGGTGGAGAGAAATATAATCAGGTACCTGAGTCATAGGGGTACATGTTTCAGTAATTCAAACTGCATTATTTAAACACCAACATCCCTTATTTATTGAGGACTTTTACTATTTCCTCTTGCAGTAATTCTTCATGGGTAGGAGCTATGGCTTCCATACCAACAATCCTTCTTTTTCCTTTTGTGGTGATCAACACCCTGCCTGTAACAATGTGCATAGAAATCAAAAAATCAGTTTTATCTGCAGATTGTGGCTGATACCTTGCTGAGAATGTAACTAGAAAGTATAGACTGCTTTCTGATAGGTATATTAGAATTACTTTCTAAAAAAAATAAACAACTATTACTAAAAGTTTTAGTCCTGTGTATTTGCATTACTATATCTTTGCATTTGAAGTTCACACTCATATGGAAGTATTTTTTTAGTTAAATTTTACTTTAATCATGTTAGGATAGGGAAATAAAATTGTGGCAAAAGACAGTAGTGGGAACAACATAACATATTATCAAGTTGTGCAAATGTATTCACACCTCGTGGCCGCTTGACTTTTCCTTTTCTGGTCCTAATTAGTCTTGACATATGTGGTATTGTACCAGTAGAGTGCTGTGATAGAGAGTAGTATTTTAACGACAAATTCCTTTTTGCTTTCTTCTGCATAGGGACAGAGCCCAGAGCCCAGGACCTGTGTACCGATCTGTGTCCTTCACCTTTTAGTTTTTAATTTTGAGACAGGGTCTTGCTAAATCATTAAGTTGCCCAAGCTGGGCCTGAATTTTGGATCCTTCTGCCTTCAGTGTCCTGGAGTGCTGGGCTGCCAAGAGTGGGCTGCCACACGCAGTTTAATGGTAGTTTTGAAATCTTTTACCTTTTGATTTTTATAGCCAACTTCTGATAATATAAAAACAAAATTTTCTCTAGGTCTTCTTAACTTGGGTCTAGTGCTTTTTTCATCTTTTTAGCTAGAGCTGAATTACTTCACTCTATTTTGCTTGTTAAATGCATGAAAGTACATGGACTTGTTTTCTTTGCTCTGAAAAACTTAAGAGTTAGTTATACTTCATGACTATGTAACCTGTTTAATAGATTTTAACTTAGTCTAAGGCTTTTTTATCTTTTTAAAAGAATCAATTTTTAAAATTATATTTTGAGACATCTGAGCTTAATTCCATTGATTGTTATTTAAGATTTGATATCTTCAGAGTAGCAGAAATATCATGAAGGCAAAACTAGATTATGTTCACTAGAAATTTCATGAATATCAGAGTTATCTCCATGATGTGTATTTTAACTGTACAAAGTTTAATAAGGAAATTTTTGCATTGTTTAGAATTCTTGTGTCAGTTCACCAAGACCCTGTGCAGAGTGGGAAGGATCTGTGTACACAAGTCAGTTTTGTGAAAAGGCTCATTCCGGGGGACCTGACTGGCTGTCCATTCACTCTTAAGGTCACGTGTGTAGCTTGCTAATCTTGGGATCTTAGATCAAGGTCACCTTTTTTCCATGGCCTGTGGCTGTCTGAGTGAGTCTGTTTCAATTCTTGATCCTTTTGACTCTTGTCTTCACTTTGCACACAGGGAGAGAAGTAGGTGCAAGGCCCTTGGCTGCATTGCAAGTCATTGAACAATTCTTTTTTTTTTTTTTTAGTTTTATTTTTTATTAACTTTATTAGGATATTGTGTGTCTATCCTAATAAAGTTAATCACATTCATTATTGAGAATTTGCATTCAGTGAACCCTAGGTCCCTTGTCTAGTGTCCAATGCATCTTTGGGAGACAAAGAAAGAAATATCACAGCAAATACAGATGCCCTGGGAGTGCAGAGTCCAGCTCACCAGGAACTCAGGAACATATTGCTGGAGTGAAGTTGCAGTGAGGTAGACCAGTGAAGCTGTTTCTCAACTGGATGTTTGCCATGAGCCAGTGATGTCCATTAGATTTATGCTTCTTTTATAGATAGAAAATATCGGAACCACACCTAAACAATATGAGTTATTTTATAGTAAAGGAGAGCTGTCAGAGTTGTAGGGTAGGTGTCCTGGTGCCAGGGTGGTGGTTGCATTTCTACGGGTTGAAGAGTTGTGCTTATGGGATAGGGGTAGGAGAGAGAAAGTGAGGGGCCTTGGCTGCTGGAAAACCATTTTGGAATCTGCTGCAGTAACCCAATGAGCGTAAGATTTATGTAAGAGTGGCTGGGACTTCAGATGGGACGGGCCGAGGGGAAGAGTTGAATGTGTTGGTGGCTGCTGTGGAGATGTCAGGAGGGGTCTAGATGACTGCTTGACCTGGACTGATTTTTTTTTTTTTTTTAATTTTTGAGAAAATGCAGGTTTGAGTCAGAGAAGAGACAGAGTGGCTTTGTTGAATCTTCATGAAATATTTAGATGGCACTCTCTAGTAAACAACAGGGTATATGTGATCTTTAAATGCTTTTATCTCTCTACAGACCCATTTGTTCACATCTTCTTGACTTTTCCTAGAACTAAAAAGGTTTTGAAGCCAGCCCATTTCATACCTTTGCCAAAGTCCCGTCATGTTCATTAGATTTAGGCTTCTTGTGTAGATATAAAAAGAAAGAGAATTGTAAACTAGCACACACACTTTTCTGTAAACTTGACCTTTTCTGGAAGCATTGGAATGAATGAACTGTTAGTGAATCAGCTTTCAGGTCGTGGTCACAGGATGCCCAGCTGAACCGTGAGGTAAAATAGCAGACTTGCCATTGCCTTCAGATGTGACCTCACGGAAGGCTGACACCACTTGCTCTGTCTTCAGCAGACTAAGGGTGTCGCCGTTACTAACGTGGCGGCTTCTAGGAACACAGTCGGTAACTTTCCACTTTGTTGGTATCTGCCAAGGAGGGCCATTCCTTTTCTTGTAGGGCGGTTTAAAGAAACATACAGTGTCCAAGAATTACACAGAAAAGACTTAAATCATGCTTATAAATCTTTATTTTGTTATCAAAAACTGCTTTTTTATTCCTGTAAAGATATTTTATGGTGATGCTTTTCCTCCCTCACCTTAAGAAGTTAAAGGTAACGGAAGAGACATAGTAGAAAGAACCAAAAATGAGAATGAAGGAACGTGACAAGGAAAGAAAGTCATGTAAAGTAAGCCACAGGCCAGTTTGACTTGGAGGATTTGAAGCGAGACATTTGTCTTTATTGATAGGTGCAGAGCAAAGATTTGAGGTTGAGATCTTGTCTATGTTACCTGTTGAGCTTCTGCACCCCAATTTGCTTGGACAGTCTCATTTTTGTTCTGCTGTTTATTTCACTTTGCAGCCGAACATACAGTCAGATCACACTGACTTTTTCATCTTTTCTTGCTTATCTCGTGTCTTTACTAATACAGTAAATTTTTCCATGGGTGGGGTTTGTTATCACAGGAAATGCTGGTGGACCTCAGCTATGCAAGTCCAGTCCTGACTGAATGAGGGGGCAGAACTGTCCCACTGTTAAGCTTTCAGGCTCCCTATCTTTCCCTTAGCTGCCTAGGATTTTGGGAAACCTGAGTTTCTGAAAAACCATGAAAGTTTGCTCCCTCGTTTATGGCTCTTTGTTAGTATTGTGTGGAATGTTGAGTGGGTGTTTGATTAAACTTTGATTATATAGTACAGAAGATAAAGAGGGTTTAGTCTTCTTTGTTCCTCTAACAAAGCTTTATTTAAAATGTTTCAGACTGTGAATGTTTTCTCCTCTTTAAACATGAAGTTATCTATATATTATTTTCCTTTATCTTTAATTTCTGCATGTAGAAGAAAAACCAACCCTTTCCTTGGTTTTCAGTTAATTTTACTCATTTTATTTTGGCATATCTCAGGAGGCAAAAGAACTTCTAATTTACAGGAGGAAGAAAATTAACAGCTAAAGAATGGGTATTTTAGAGGATTAGCTTAAAAGAGTAAATTCCATGTTTTGGCCTTGCATTGTCGAAGAATACATAATAATTCTCTTGGTGAGGCGTTCCTGGTATGGGGTGAAAGCAACTGAGATGAACTGAGGGTGGAATTACAACCTGCTTGGAGTAGAAGTTAATGTGATAAAGTGAGGGGATGGCGGGAAGCAGGGGAAGCCCTCTTGAGTGACTCATTTAAAGCCTGACTGTGGCAGTGCTGTGTGGGAGTAGAGGGGTTGAGGCAGATGTCCAAAGAAGCTCCCTGCCCTCATGACTCATGTCTGTGATTCGCGTCTGGCCCCCTGATACCGCTGTGTGTCGTTCTCAGCTTTGGTAGTGACTGACTGTGAGTGTACCAAAAGCATTTCATAATTTTGGGGTTGCTCTGCAGTGTATGGCTGGCAGTCAATTCTTCATAGATAATACTTGAGATTTTTAAGGACATTTTTTTCTTTTCAACTTTGACCTCATTTCTCTTAGTTCCTAGGGTCAGATAGATATGTTTTTCTTTGAGGCAAATGTCTCTTATCTCTCCTGTTTTTAACCTTGTCCTCATTTTTAACTCTTCTAGAAATTTATTCAAAGTCTCCAGCCCAGTGTACCATTGTGTGCAAGATGAAGTTTCACCTGGGTAATCTGCCTGTCTTTTCACTTGTGAGAGAGTCTGGCAGATAAGCTTTTACTGGCACTGAAGACCTCTTCATACTAGATCCAGGGGCCCCTTTTGATCTACCTCTTAGTAGATTTCCCCATAGCATTGGATGCTTTTCCTTTGCTTGCAGAACATTTCCCCCTCTGGCCACTATGCTTGACCCTCTGGAATTTCTTCTTGTCTTCAGGGAGCAGTGTGGCATGGTAGTTACCAGTTCAGGAGCGCAGGCCTATGGGCCTGTTACTTGGTTGCTTGATGGTCACGTGGGTGACTTGCTAAACCTTCTCAAGCTAATGGCTCCGCATGGGTGCAGTGTTGTCTCCCGGAGACGATCCATCCTCAGCAGATGGGAGCTGCCATTAGCAGTATAGGTCACCTTCAGTGCTGTGCTTGCTATAGAGAAATGCAAAATTGGCCATTATGTCCTCATCCAAACCAGAATCATCTCAGTCACTTCTGTTCCTTCTTATCTTTTCCTTGGCATTTCATGCCCCTGGATTTGATCAGGACTTTTGTATTTCTTGGTTTTAGCAGTTTTGAACAGTCTTTCCTCTCTGCTCCTTTTTTGTTTGAGACTGGTCTTCCCCACATTGCTGTGCCATTCTGCCATTCTTGAATGTCTTCCAGTGGCTTCCTGTTGCCTACAGGGTGACATGTGCAGTTTTTGTGTGGTGTTTTTTGGTGGCCTGCCCATGACCTTCCTCTTACTGGTTTTTCTATTCCACCTGACCACTTGTTCCTGTCTACCAAAATAGTTAACCCTTTATGCAGAGCACCAGCTCACATCATCCTTCCGTATTTCGTGCAGACTGAAAAATACTTTTTGCACTTCTTTTCTTGTCTGATGATGACTGTCAAATTGACAAGCAACTTTCAAGACATGTTTTGAAATTTTTTCCGATTTATTCTTACCTTCCCACTTGTATGCTCACATTACTTTGATCTAACCTTTGTGCATATGTGCTGTACTGCACTTCATTATTTATACAGCACATTTGTCATTGCTGTTTTAGTGATCATGACTTTTAGTGCAATATTTGGAATACAGAAAATATTAAAATGCTTAAGCAAATAAAGATGTAGGTGAACAGCAAAGGCAAGGAGTCCTATACCACACATGAAGAAAGGTATTTTTTTTCATTTTAATAGAAATATTGATGGTGTCTTTATAAAGTCCGACTAAACAGAAACTGTTTGGATTGAGAGAAGTAATTTTCCTGTTCTATTGCTATTTGAAGGATGAATTATTCCATTACTGTTAATTTCCTAGCTATAGGCTGATATATATTATGGTCCATTAAATTGTATGAAATTATCAGTATTCAACCTTTCAATTTCATATGGTTTAAGCTATGGAACTAGTGGAAAAGAACTTATTGATCTTGCCTTTGTACTCCTAAGATGAGGAGGAAATGGAGCTTAGCCTCGCTGTGGGTGGATTTTCTGCATGACTGAATAACATTGTTGGCTTTCATGATTTTGCCATGAGACAAGTAGGGGAGAGGCTTCCTGTCCTATGTCCTTTTCCTATTTGGCAACAATCATTTTTACAGCTGAGGGGCTAAGGGAATCATAACTGCCACTTGTCAGCTTCCTGGGGCAACGACATCAACCGGGAGATGCCTCTTCTCTCAGATTGTATTCTTTAGCTACATGATCCTTGCACTTGATCTGGGAAGTGAAGGTCAGGAGACCATGAGGTCAGCTTTACTTGTAGGTTGTTTCACATCCAACTCTGTTCAGAGGAAAGAAGAATATCTCTTTTCTCCTTGACAAAGAAGAGAGACCACTGTTAAAGAAGAAATTACTCAAACACTTGTTCAAATGGCAAAGAAGACTGATTCAAGACTGTCTGTTATCATAGGCAAGAGAGATAAGACTCAGCTTGGAATCAGTGAAGACAGCTGGGGAATTTGGGGCCAACTAGCAGAGTCTGTGGAAGGAAAGAGGAGACATGGAGTGGAGGAGGATTCTTGCTAAACCCACCTGACAGGCTTCGTGCTGCTGGCAGGCCAGAATGATCAGATGGTGAGGGTGCGGGATAAGGAAACGGATCAGATTCAGAGTGGATGCCTTAGTGCATTTGGGCTCCCATAGCAGAATACTATGGTCTAGTGGCTTACAAACAGAAAGTTTGTTCTCACAGTTCTGGAAGTCTGAGATAGCGATAGAGCAGGGTCAGTCCCTGGTAGAAGGCTCTCTTCAGAGTTTAGACAGCTGTCTTCTTGTTGTGTCCTCACATGGCAGGAAGCAGAGTGGAACACAGCCTCCACAAGACTTACAAGGACACCAATCTCCTTGACAGAGCCCAGTATGTTGTGTAATCTAAATTGTTTCCCACAGGCCCAACCTCTTAATACCATCACATTGTAGGATAGGGATTTGCATCAGCCACCTTTCCCATTGCTGCAACAAAATCCTTGACACTGATAATCTGGAGGAGGAAAGAGGTTTATTTGGCTCATGGTTTGATATTAGTCCACAGTTCATAGGAACATCATGGTGAAAGGGATGGCAGCGAGGCTGACCACTTCGGGGTACCCGAAGAGGATCCTGGAGGAACCATGTCCATATTTCAGAACATCAGAGTCCAATTTTCTGTGTTCAAACTACAGTTTTACAGTTTTCTATTCTTAAAAAGTCCTTTTTGTATGTAACATTCTAAAATGAAGACATTTCATATGAGACATTACCTCCAAGTTTTCCTGTGTATGGGAAGATTTTCAGTAGTTGTACTATATTTATGTATCAAATACTGACCAGTGTTGGCCCATTTTTAAAATCTTGCACAAGATTCCTGTACTCACATGCTTTGCCAAGTGGACCAGTATAATGAAACTTCCCTACTTGAAAAGGTGTGTGTAGTTGAAGATAAACTGATACGATTTGATAAATAAACATCAGGTTATATTTGTTATTTGTTTCAGTCTTCGCACTAAAATTTTTAGTGTGGTTTCTAGGGAAGATTGTCTGCCACAAAGCCTCATTATTGGAAAATGAATGCTTATTACTAGCTTGCACATTGTTTTTAATGATTTTGGTGCTTTTGAACATCATTAAGAAGCATTTCAGTTTCCCCTCAAGGAACAAAAAACTTACTCTGGATTTTCAGTTTTTGCATTCTATGAGAGTATATTCTGTAATTATTCTCATCCTTTTAAAGTAACATTTATATAATCACTGATCAGGATTTAAGATAAAGCATTTCTAGAGAATATTTACTTCCTTTGAAATTATAGATTCAAAATCCTTAGAGTTGCTGCCTGATATTTTATGTATTTTTAAAAGTAGATTTTTAGGGCTGGGGATTTAGCTCAGTGGTTCCAGCATCTGCTTTGCAAGTGCAAGGGCCTGGGTTCAATCCCTGGCAACCACATACAAAAATACTGGGCATGAAGACTCACGCCCACCAGCAATCAGAACCACATACCCCAGTGGCTGCGCATGGTGGTTCATGCCTGTAATCGCAGCACTCGGGAGGCAGAGGCAGGAGGATTGCTGTGAGTTCAAGGCTGAGCTCAGGGCCAGCCTGAACTACAAAGTGAGACCTTGTCTCAAAAAAAAGTAGATTAAAAAAATTGATTTTATCGATACATTTCATATATACATTTTGATCACATTTAACAATGAGAATTTGTACCAGTACGTGACACATCTGGACTTCATGTCTTGAGTGTATCAATCCCATCACCCTGCCATCTCCGCAAGGATCTGACAATAATTTCATTGGCAGGAGTTTTAGTCTACAAATTTTGAGTTAAATATTAAGATTGAGTCTCTCCTACTCTGACTTCAAGGATTCTTGCTGAAAACTTTTTAATAATCAAAAGGTTAATATTTTCACCACATCTTTGGCTAGAGACTAAATGCCAAAAAAATCCAGCAGGGTTTGGCAGGTAGATGCTGACAGCAGGCTCAGAGGAGCCTGTGTAAAATGTGGTCAAGGAGAGTCTTTGTAAGGGTCTGGTGGAGTCAGGAAGGTTATTGTTTTCCCCAGGAAGCATAATCTGGTGCCACTGTGGAAAGAAGGCCGTTGAGCTGAGTTGCTGCTCGGAGCTGTAGAAATTCTGCTCATGGTGATCTCTCTCTGTTGTCATATCTTAAATTTGGAGTAGTATGAAGATATTGTTGGTAGAAAGACTTTTTCTTTTTGTCAGTAACTGGACTACTATGCATAACTCATTATAAAACATGTATGAGTGTCAGCCTTTCTCTCTTTTTAGTTGTTCTCAAACATTAGATGGTACGTTTATAGGAGTTTGCGGAGTTCAAAAGCATTTATTGGTAAAAAGTAGACACTAGGAGTATCCTCTGTCATAGGATAAAATCTATGGCTCAATGTTAGGAAGGCCTATGAGTTGAAGGATCTAAAGATACTGTGATGTGGAGGATATACTAACATTTTGTTTATTAAAAAGTATGCATAACGGAAAGCCTGTTGAAGAGTATCTTCCAACATATTCTTATGGCATATAAATTACAAAGTGTCTTTTCAGACGTGAGTTATCTTTCACATCCTAAGTGTACAGACACAGGATTTAGGGTGGTAGTGTATAGAATGAGTCTTGCTTAGGACAGGACGTCATGCTTTAATGCAGACTTAGCATTAAATCCTCCTAGATCAAAGTGCTAGAGACTGAATGCCAAAGGATCCAGTGGAGAAGTGCCCTTTGTGCCCCAGGGGATCGTGGTGGAGTGCAGTCCTAGGGGTGATGCCCAGGGGAAAGGGGGAGCCTGCAGCCTTTGCAAATGGTCTCATTTTAAAGTGGGGCCTACACCTTATCAAATGGCAAAGTACCCAGGGGACGAATGGGACCATTTGTGTTAGCTGCGTTGCCACGCTGGTAACACCATAGACAGCACCACTGCGCTTCCTGTCTTAGGTTCTCAGGGGCACCGTGACAGCCTTCCCTGGATTTGATGGTCGTGCTGATGCAGAAACTCTTCGGAAAGCCATGAAAGGCCTGGGTAAGTTCAACTTCCTGTTCCTTCTAATGTTGTAAGAGGAATTAATTACAGATTAATTTTAGAATAATGATATGAAATTTGTAGGAGAAAAGACACTTTAAGGTAACAGGATAATACAGTGGGTCATCCCTGAGGTTCATTCTCTTTAGCCATTTACAAAGCTCTCATCTCAGGGATCTGCACGTGTCACTGGAGCCCTGTGCCGGTGTCCTGTGCTCTCTGGTCTCCGAGGTCTTTGTCAGCCCCGCCTTCTGCTGTGACTCTGTGTGTTCTCTGATCTGGCTTACCTGCGAGTCCTTGGAGTCCTATGTGTTCCTCTTGCCGCTTCCTCCTTTTTCTAAGAGCCCGTCCTTCCTTTGATTCCTGCCTGTCACAATCCTTGTATTCTTCAGACTATCCCTGATGTTTTCTTCCTCATGGAACTTTTCCTAGAACTGCTGTCTACGTGCCAGCCAGCGGACACCCTCCTTTGAACCCCATTTAGTGCCTAGACCGCTCCTGAACTGCTCGCCATTCAGCCTTACCTCGTAGTTATCTGTGTATTGTATTTTGCCCCCTTACTTGTTTTTAACTTGAAGCCAGACTGAACCTTTCTGTTCTGCCGGTCACTGCGACACCAGCAGGTTGTGCCTCGTGAATAGCTGTTACTTTAGTAGCTATTTGTTGCATGAAAAACTAGCAGCTTTCAATGTTTAAAAAGTAGAGTATTTTCCCACCTACTTCAAAATATGTTGGAAATAGAGGGTAGTGTATACCCCAAATAAAACATTTTGTGTATATTGTCAGTTTTATATTTTTAATAAATATTTCAACAATATGTAAATTAGTATTTTGTTTGCTCAGAGAGAGAAGGAAGAAAATGCGGTAACTGGGGAGCTGGTTTCAGTGGTGATTGAGAGCAGGTGGGGGTGCAGCCTGGTTGTAGTTGATAATGATAATTTGCAGGCACCGATGAGGAGACCATCCTGACCCTGTTGACAGCCAGAAGCAACGCTCAGCGCCAGAAGATTGCGGAGGAATTTAAGACTCTGTTTGGCAGGGTAAGATCACCCTTTACCCCACATGGAATATCAGTGTCACTTTCAGTGGGAAACTAGTTCCAGGACTTTGCAGAAATAACATGCGCAGGTGTTCAGATATGAAATGATACAGTATTTGCATGTAATGAATGTACACCTTCCTATACACCGTATGTCATTTATAGTTATAGGACCTAATTCAACAGAACTACTCATTTGCTTAGGAAATTAAAAAAAACACATCTACACGTATTTGGAACTGATGTAATTTTTCACCCAGATGTTTTCAGTTGAGGTTGAGTGAGCCTGCAGATACAGAATCCACGGAGATGGAGGAATAGGTGTACTGGTATTCTTGTGTAGAGTATTATTAGTTGTAGAGAATGTCATCTATTTTGTGACTTCCCTATGTTTTTTCTTGCTGAATTATCAACTGTTGGTAACCTAACCTCACATAATTATTTTTGCCTGCTTGATGCTTTCAAGGTCTCAAAAGCCCTTTTCTCACCTGTCTTCCCACCGAGCCTTGTTTTACTCTGCATTCCCCAGATGTAAAGCCTCTACTGCAGTGTTCTGTTATGACGAACACAATCTTGGCTCCTTTTGTGTTGACTTAGACAAGTGACTTTTCTGAGAGGTTATCTAGAATCCAACTCAGGCCCTTATGTTGGCCAGGAACAAATAACTTTTTAATTAATTGATTTAAGTGGGTTTTTTTCTAATCATTCAAAGTAAAACTATTACCAAATGAATTAATGTGTATGTAAAAAATATTAGTCATCTTGAAAATTTGTCATTTAATTAAGAAACAAGTGTAGAACAAGAACAATTCTGGATTCTTCTTCTTTTTTTTTTTTTCCTAAATCATTGGTGATGGAGCCCACAGTCTTGTGCTTTCTAGGGACTGGAAGCTCTAGTTTTAGTTTTCTGAGGAATCTCCACACTGATCTCCACAGTGGTTGCACCAGTCTACACTCCCACCATGGAGAAGGGTTCCTGTCTCACCGCAGCCTCACCAGCATTTTGTTATTGGTTGATTTCTTGAGATGGAATCTCAGCACTGATTTAATTGTATCTCTGGAACAACCAGTGACCCTCTGCTGTCACTGTCCTGTCACACTGACTCTGACAGCCCGGCCTGTCTGGCACTTGCTCCTTCTCAGCTGACCCTGGAATTTGTGTCTCTTGTCCCCTGGCTGGCGTAGAGGAGTTCAAACCCCATCTGGGCAGCCACGTGGGCACCCGCTATAAGTCAGACCCTGCTGTCGTAGCAGCCCAGCCTGGGTGCCCTGGACAACCTGGCCATGGGGTCTGGGTAACCCTGACCTGATGGACCTTTGGCCCCAGGGACATCGGAGACCAACTCAGGCTCTATGGACTCTGGAGCTCCCAGGGTGTTGGGCAGTGGCCCGGAAGGGCAACCCTCTGAGCAGCAACATCACCCCAAAGGACAGAGGCCCTGGGGTTCCAGCTCCTGCTCCTGTCCCCCAGGGACATTAAGTCTTCTGGAAGAGAGAATAGGTAGAACACTTGAGTAGGCAAAGACTTCGTGAACAAACCCCAGACTGCATGGTAGATACTACGAAAAATCAACAACTAGGACCTCATCTTATTAAAAAGCTTTTGGACAGCAAAAGAAATCACCAATAGAATGAAAATACAATCCACAGAGTGGAAAGAAATTTTAGCCGGTGGTTACTTAGACAAAGGACTAGTTTCTAGAACATATAATGAATTGAAAAAAAAAAATCAGCCTACCCAAATTTAAAGACCCAGTCCAGGAATGGGCATTTGAGATGAATACACACTCCTCAAACAAAGAAGTAGAAATAGCAAATGCAAACACAAAAAAAATGTTCAACATTCGAAAGTAAGTTTTTAGCCTATTTGTTTCATTTTGAAGTACTGCGGATTGTACCTAGGGCCTTGTACATGCTAGGCAAGTGCTCTGCCATGGAGCTACATCTCCATCTATACTTTAAGCCTACTTAAAAAAAAAATTATTCATTCTTTTTAACTTTTGAATTTATTAAAAACAAACAGGTGATGTGTATGTGGCTTTGCTTAATTAACATGTAGGTCAGATGTCAAAAACACATCATTGTTCTAGGGCTTTTGTGTAACGCCCCAAAACTCCTTCTTGGAGATAGCAGCACATGGACTGTGTTAAAGTGAAGGGCTGTCGTTCATATTTAAGAAGAATCTCCTGAAAACCTCTGTCTGCTAACCAGCTTGTGTTTTGTGTGTGTTAGGATCTTCTGGATGACTTGAAGTCGGAGCTGACTGGAAAATTTGAGAAGTTAATTGTGGCCCTGATGAAACCTTCTCAGCTTTATGATGCTTATGAACTGAAGCATGCCCTTAAGGTAAAAGGATGAGTGAAAGGAATGTCCCTCCCTTACCTAGTGTCATTTTGTGTGGGTAATTACTGCATGTTAATTGTTTTAAAAATTACATGTGACTTACTTCAGTGAGGGCTGCTTGTTAAGACAGCTGAGAGAGGCCAGAAGTCAAGGAGGGCGAACAATCATAGATGCCATTTAATAGTTTTGTGTACTTAACTCACCAACACTGGCCACTTAAATTTTTAATCTTTTAGAGATTTCTTATAGTTTATTTTCATGCCTGTCTTCCAATTTTGAGACGTGTTTAAAAATGTTACAAAGGAAGTGTTTAAGCTCTTTAAGGTGAAAGTTATTTGACAAGGGAACAACAAAGTGACCAGTAAACTTGTCATAACTTTGGCTGTAGCTGTTATACCCAGATCACAAGGTCCCCCAAAACACCAGGGGCCATTTCCGATGTAAATACATGAGGGTTTATTCAAGCTCGAGCTCGGACTCTCAACAGCAGAATGCTGAGAAAGCCTCGAGCCCCAGGAGGGTCGGGTTTTTATGGTGGGGATTAGGGGGGCGGTGGAAGTTTCAAGACGTGGGGTGGTCGGATAGGCTAAGAATTTAAAAAGAGTACGGGGGCTTTAGGTATTGGCTAGCCAGGGCGTTTCTTTGTCTCAAGGAGTAGCCTCTTTATCAGGACATGAGGGGTGAAAGGTCAGCAGTCATAGCCAGAATCTTTAGGTTTCGCCCTATCAGGTCATAGAAGCCTGTTGCCCTGGTGATTGGTCCTTGCTAATAACATGTGTTCTGATTGGATTACTCATGTTCTAAAGAATTTTGGGGCCTTTCTTAAGATGGAGACTCTTTAGCTCAGGGCCAAGCCCTCTTTCAAAGTAGAGTTAAGTTAGTCAGGCTGGGCTCTACAGTAGCAAAATCTAAATGTGTATTTCCTGCAGTGGTTGTTTGGAATACTGTACACTTACCTATAGGTGCACTGAAATGTTCACTTGAAGTTTGGGAATAAGAAATAGTTCAGGGGTTAGGAGTTGGATTTCAAGTGGCCAAATTGAGATTTAACCACCATGAGATAATATAGGTCAGGGAGTATAGGGAGTGGAAGGAGAAAGAGATTTATTCATGTAGAAGCCTCTTTATGCAAATGTTTTTTAATTTTCTTGCAGAGATTCTCTTGGAGTAAACAAAATAATCGGTTATTGAGAAAAGGGCTTTCTAATGGAATATTTCGGGGCCGCAGCAGTCGCTTGAGATTCTGCTAGAGGATGGACCCAGGGTGTCGGTGCTTCATATTTTTTGAAAAAGAAACAAATAAAAAGGAAATAGGCTTAAATATTTTTTAAAACATTAAGTTCAGCCATGATCTTGCTTATATTTTCTAATTCAGCAAAGTAGATAAGACTTTCATAAGCAGGAAAAAGAAAATCAACCAACATTATTTTCCAGAAATCCAGAAAGCAAGTTCCTTTACACTGATAGAATTTGTGAAAACTAAATAATGCTCGTGTATTTGGTAGCTTTCCCTAACTGTAACAAGGACTCAGAAAGGTTTTGTTTCAGCCCCTGGCTTTAGAGGTTTCAATCTGTGAGGGGTAGGCTGGGCTGCTTTGAGCTCCTGGCCGGAATGGTGGGAGGACACAGTGGAGTAAAGCTGACCCCTGCACCGCTTGGAAGAGGGGAGGAGAGAGGGTGTCAGGGTTCACAGTCTTCTGCAAGGTCACACCCCAGTGACCTGGGGACCCCCACCAGGTCCCACCTGTAGAGAGGTGATCATGGCCTAGTAGCAGTGCTGCTCTGGGAACCAAGCTTGTGATGCCTGAGTCTTCCAACTATTGTATTATCTGATATTTGCTTGTGGCTTAATATAGAC
Source organism: Petromus typicus (assembly GCA_004026965.1). NCBI lineage: Eukaryota > Metazoa > Chordata > Mammalia > Rodentia > Petromuridae > Petromus > Petromus typicus. The sequence continues at coordinate 20,021 of PVIR01026952.1, forward strand.
TATAACTTGGGTGAGGGTTTATTTTTTTGAGGTATAGATTGTGTAAGTATCAGTGATCCTGCGCATAAATATGTGAGAAGTTTTCATTTTTATTATTTCAGCCTTTTTTGTTATTTCACTTCATTAAAATGTTTTGCTTTTAAACTAGAATTAACTAATCAAGTTATATGACACAACTTTATATAATCTATTATATATACACATATATAACTATATACACAAAACAAACATATATACATATAGTTAATATTAACATTGTTTTTTTAGACAAAAGAAAATAAATAACTTTTTGGAGATAAAATTAATTTAAAATTTCAGATCATTAATATAATTTATAAATTTATAAATGAAGTAATCTATATTTTGTGTTGGATGATATTTATATAACTATGCAATTTGGTAACATTTATTCTCTGGAAATAATTTTCTTTTTAATATTAGTGACATGTTCTCTCTTCAAAATTAATTTCTACACAGGGAGCTGGGACAAATGAAAAAGTACTGACAGAAATTATTGCTTCAAGGACTCCTGAAGAAATAAGAGCTATAAAACAAGTTTATGAAGAAGGTAAATATTTTGAATTATATATTCTCTCTCTTGACACTTTCATTTGTCATACCTGAATGTAGTACTTTTACAACAACAACAGGCAAGTAATGTATGATTGTTGAATGAATTAATGAGTAAAATTTCAGTTATTTTTCCTCTTCTATTAAAAAAAAAAACACTTGCCTTTCAGCCTGTAATTATTTTAAATAGTTTATAAGAAACTACAATAAAGATGAAGTTTATTTTTGCATAGGATTTAAACTATTAGAGAAATACACAGGTTGTCTTTCTTTTATGTTTAAGATATGTTCATGTACTTTTTAAAAAACCTGTATTATTACTTTTTTAAAAATTAAAATCTTTATTGGTACATTATGAATACATATCATGATCACATTCACAATTGAGAGTTTGTACCAGAATATGACACGACTTGATTCTCATTTTCCCCCTCCCCCCGCCCTATAATCCCCCACCGCCATCACATACTTTTTTTTCCACTTTAAATACATTTACTCTTATCCTAGTAGAAATTAAAAGTTATCTAAAGAGCATTTTGGGAACATGGGAAGAAAAACCTAAACTTTTCCAAATCAGCATTGATAAAACTACCTGAATAAGGTTATATTCCCATCTAATGAGAATGCTTCAGTGACACCCTTTCACGTTTTGATTTTTCTTTTTAGTCTGCTTACTTTTATATCCTAGGAATGGAATCAGACAAATGAGATGAAAGGAAAGGCAGAGAATGGCTCTTGTCAGATTCCTGAAGCCAGCTCTTTCTTCTTCCCCCTGCGAAAGTCCAGGCCATTGGGGTTAGTTGAGTGGACGGACTCCACACCTCATGTCTTTTGCAGAGAAAATTTGTCTCTTATCTCAGTGCTAGCTTATTGATCTTACAGAAGTCTTTTTAACCCTTGAAAAACAGTATGAAATGTAGACCAATGAAATAACTACCTTTCCAAAGGGTGGTGTCTCTTTCATGCTTTTGTTTTTTTAGTGAGAGGTCCCAACCATTGAGGGACAAAGTGACACATGTGTCACAGCTTTTAAATTCATTTGATGCACTATTCAAAGATCTCTCCCTGGGGATATGGACATCAGTGATTGAGCCTTCATGCTGCTGGATGACAAGTGAAGTACTGGAAGGGACAGTGGCTGTGTGGTCATCCGGCTCAGCTGTGATATTGAACGCTAGCTGTATATCTGGCACTGTTCTAGCTGTGTGAACACAGCTCCTGTCCTCAAGGTGTTTGCCTGCAGCCTGAGGGCTGGGGCGACATGACCTAGTGCAACTGCAGTAAACAATAGAGATTCAGACTAATGGCAAATATGAGAGTCATCAGGTGTTCGGGTGGTAGTGAGGTGCTGTGGAGCAAATGAGACAGTCAGCAGACTTTCACGACCAAGTGGGCTTACTGGATGTCCATTTTCAAATGAGTAGTACAGAAATAGGGTACACACACACACGCGCGTGCGCGCACACACACACACACACACACACACAATGCAACTTATTCAGTCTCAAGATGAGAACTGCTATCATTTGCATGCTGATTTTCTTTTAATCCCCTTACTTTAAAAAAATTTCAACCTAGAGTGTCCTATGTGTGGAACCTTGGAGCACAGATGAACTTGGAAGGTATACTTTTAAGTGGAAAAAAAAAAACAGATTCAGGAAGGCAAATCAGTGCGTGATTTCACTTGTGTGTGGAATCTAAAAAGTCGCACTAATAGACGTGGATAGTATGGTGGTATACTTTCAATATACTTGTCATCTATAACTCAGGGAAGCTGGGGGAAGAAAAAAACACAATAGATTTTAAGTAGGAAAAGAAGATATTTTTGGAGCAGGCTCCCACTGTCCTCTGTGAAATGGATACGAACTGAGAAGAGTAGATGAGGGAATGGAGGCAGCCCTACTGTAGTGGAGGAGGCACACGTGTCCATTAGATGAGCAACAACCCAGGTTTGGCTGAGTTAGTGGTGGCGAACCTGTGGCACGCAGCATGCTGTTTGTATCATTGAAAGCTCTGAAAGGTTTGCCATCACTGGGCAGGAATGCCTGGATCAAATGGAGCCTCTCATTTTAGTTTATGCTTTTTTTATTTTTCCAATATTGAGGATTGAACTCAGGACCTTGCACTTACTAAGCAGTAGTTTTACTTTTTGAAGGAATCTCCACAGTGGTTGCACCAGTCTACACTCCCACCGACAGTGGAGAAGGGTTCCTTTCTCCCCACAACGCCACCAGCATTTGTCATTGGTTTATTTTTCAGCATTGTTTTAATTTGCATCTCCAGTGAGCAGTGGTACTGAACATTTTTTTGTATATTTATTTGCTCTTTGTACTTTTTTTTAATCTGAGAAGTGTGCTTTCATCTGAGATGCCTATTTTGTATTGGGTCTTTTAATGTAGGTGGTTTGATTTTTTTGATTTCTTAATATGTTCTACATATTGTTATCAAAGATAGGGGTGGCTGACTGTGTTTGGAATTGCTTCTGCGTCTTCTAATCTGTCTCATTGATCATTGAGTCTGTTTTTTTTTTGCCAGTACCATACTATTTTTATCATAGTAGCTAGGTGATGTAATTTCAAATGAGAAATTGTGATGTTCCTCCTTTGCCTTTGTTGCCCAGAATTTTCCTCTTCTAGGTCTCTTTCGACTCCAAATTAATTTTAGGAATGTTTTCTCTAGCTCTGTGAGGTATGGTACTGGTATTTTGACTGAGATTGCATTGAATCTGTATAATAATTTTGGAGTATGGCCTTTTGTGCTATTCTGGTTTTTCCTA
>PVIR01026953.1:0-23086 GCA_004026965.1 Petromus typicus
GAACCACTGAGCTAACTCCCCGGCCCTATGCAGGGAAATTTCTTATGTGTTAAAAATATTTATTGTACGCCAATATGAGGTAGTATATTAGTATTCCTGGCATATTCAAATATGGCAATTATTCCCATTCCATTAATCAATAGAAGGCTCTGAAAGCATACATAGGAATGGATAAAGCTGGGCATTGAACTTAATACCAGTGACTTTTTTTTCCTCCTCAGTACTGGGGATCGAACCCAGGGACTTGGCACTGAGCTATTTCCTCAGCCCTTTTTTTTTTTTTTTTTGGTGTGGTACCAGGGTTCGAACTTAGTACCTCACTCACGCTGGCCAGGTGGCATGGCACTGAGCTAAATCCCCCAGCTCCTTGTTCTTTATTTTTGAGATGAGGTCTTGCTAAGTTGCTAAATTGCCCAGGCTGGGCTCAAGTTTGTGGTCGTCTGTTTCAGTCTCCCAGAATGCTGGGATTGCAGGGGGACACCACCACAATGGAACTTCTCTAATACTGTGAAATAGGGATATTTCTTTCCTATGGATTCTTAATCTGCCTTCTGCATTAATTTATAGGCTGCTGTTGTATAGATGCCTTAAGGGATAACAAAAGGGCCAGAATTGAGAGAGGAGACCATGCCTCCATATGGAATTGGGTGACTATGGGTTAATTATGTTATTGGGCAACAAGGTGACTGTGCTCTTCGTAGAATGCACCTGGGTAATCAGGATCTCTGTAATATCTGTAATCTGTCACCAAAGGAGCGTAACGTCCTCAGAAGGTCCTGCCAGAACCTGCTCTCAGCCACTATGCAGCTCTGCTTCATGTAATTTCTGCTTGCTACATTCCCACGGAAAGACCAGTGGAATTAAGCTTTGTAGATGCAAAAAGAGGTATATAAAGAAGCACAGACTTCTGTTCGGGGCTGCCAAGACTGACAGGAGTACTCACTAAGCTGCCAGCATTGTAAGAGCCGATTTGTTCCTTCTCCGTGTGTCAGGATGTCTGTCTCGGACACTCTGCTGCAGAATCAGTCAGTGATTGTCTCAAGCTGTTTCAAGGAAAAGGAAAAAGAGTAAAGAGAAAAAAAACTCCACGGTTTCCAACACAAACAATCTGCATTCAGTCTCTAGGAGCAGGGTATGGAGATAGGTTTTATTTTTAGTTGTTTTGTTTTTGTTGTTTCTTGAGACAGTGTCTCCTACTGGTCTTGAACTTCCTACAAAGCCCAGGCAGCCCTCGAATTCTCAGCAGTCCCCCTGCCTCTGTCTCCCAAGTGCTGGGATTACAGGCATGAGCCACTGTGCCTGGCACTGTGGTATGTGGTACTGATTGCTGGTGGGTGTGAGTCACCACACCCAGCACTTTTATATATGCTTAGCGGGGATCAAACTTGGGACCTTGCCCTTGCAAGGCAAGCGCTGGAATCACTGAGCTGAATCCCCAGCCTCACAAGCTATTTCTTTGCTAAAATAAATAATGTCAACATTGAAAAAGTTCTAAATTCATATAATGATTATAACTACTTATGTGTGTGTTTTAATACATCCATACTTGAAAATCAGTCTAACTCTCCCCCATCTCTTCGTCCTTAGTGTCACCTGGGATGGACAGCTCAGCCTGAACTCTGCCTCCTCAACACCAGATGCTGATCCCGTGCACCTGGGTGACCAGCAGCTCGGGAGACTGCAGGACAGCCAGGGTGAACCTCTCAGAGCTTTCAGTGACACAAACAGCCCGCTGGGCATGCGTGCCTGAGGTTCGCCACTCATTACAGAAAAACCACACTCTCTGAGCTCAAGAATTTTAGGATTATATAAAAATGATAGATCTTTTGTACTTTTTAAAAATATATCTCTCAGGACCAGAGATTTAGCTCAGTGGTTCCGGCGCCTGTCTTGCAAGTGCAGGGACCTGGGTTCGATCTCTGGTAACCAGTTGTAACCACATACAATATTGGGCGTGGAGACTCACACCCAGCAGCAATCAGTACCACATACCACAGGGCCGGGTGTGGTGGCTCATGCCTGTAATCCCAGTACTCGGGAGGCAGAGGCAGGAGGATTGCTGTGATGTGAGTTTGAGACTGAGCTCAGGGCCAGCCTGAACCACAAAGTGAGACCCTGTCTAAAAATATATATATATATATATATATATATATATATATATATATATATATATATATATATATATAATCAGATAAATTAGATATTGTTATTTGTATCACAGGAAAAGAGAAGGAATAATGCTTTATTTCATAATATACTGGTGGATGGGGCCGGGGATTTAGCTCACTGGTTCTGGCACCTGCCTTGCAAGTACATGGTCCCAAGTTTGATTCCCAATAACCACATACCACAGTGCCGGGTGTGGTGACTCACACCTGTAATCCCAGCACTTTCGTGGCAGAGGCAGGGAGATTGCTCTGAGTTCAAGGTTCGCCTGAGCTACATAGTGAGTTCAGGGCCAGACTGAACTACAAAGTAAGACTTTGTCTCAAAATAAAATAAAATACTGGTGAAATCCAGGGTTGTAGTTCAGTGATACTGCTGCTTGCCTGACAAGTGCAATCTATCCCTGGTTCTGGAAAAACAAAACAAAACAAAAAAACCCCACAATGTACCTACCAGTCAAGTCAATTCCTTTAAAGTCATATTTTATTCTGCCAGTAAAATTCTACTTTGATTGCAATTGGATTATATCCTGTGTGTCTCCTGGTATTAGTATATCATTTATAAAGAAAGCACTTCATTTATTTGTTAATCATAGTTAACATGATTATCAGCCTGCTGTGTAGTTATTATTGACTTTATTGTCACTTTTTTTCTAGTTACCAGAGATGTGATACTTGCTAGTTAGCCAAATATGTAGTAATAAGATCTAGAAAAAGCATCATTATTTAACCAGTACTTGGTTTTTCTGAGCTACCATGGAACTCAGCCCATTCTGACATTCAGATTTTAGATAGAAAATAAAGAAACTAATAACATTTGTCTGTGTTAAGACCTGTTGCGAGGTAAGGGAGATATTAAATCTTCATTGTAAGGTTTGTATGGTTCCACCATGTCTTTCTCTTCATTTTTCCCATTTCCACACTGAATACCTTTTCTAAATCCTGAGTCTGTTTCTAAGAGTAGCTAATGTTTATTCTGTTGAATTGCCCTGAGAATGCTAGCATTTCAATTTATTTCTACCAAGTACAGTAATATGAGATTAATATTAGAATAATGTTTGAAAAATCAGTCCATATACCACAAACTTCCTGGCTGATTATGAATTGTAGCATTTTTTCTTTACCCCTTTCTAACATAGAATCTCTTCCTTAATAATGTGTAATAAAATTCGTGTTTCAGACTTAAAAGTTTGTGCTGTAGGGATAATTTAGTGTAGAGTATTTGTTAACAAGTACAAGGTCCTGGGTCCAATTCATATCACCACCTCCCTCCCCAAAAAGAGAAAAGTTTTCTCATGATTATCTGATTGAAAAGCCCAAAGATTTGCAACACTGGAATGACCTTCTTGCAGGGAAGTCCAGGTGGCTATAAGTGAACAGCAGCTGTCCATCCATTTTCAGTGCTGGATACTGCACCCAAGCCACTCTCCAGGAGGCTGAGTGAGGAAGATCACAAGGTCAAGCCCCACCTTGGTGGTAACTTAGTGACTTACTGAGACCTGTCTTAAAATTTTAAAAATTTATTTTTTTTTTAAGGTTTTTTGAGACAGGGCCTCCCTTTGTGGTTCAGGCTGGCCCTGAGCTCAGCCTCATACTCACATCACAGCAATCCTCCTGCCTCTGCCTCCCAAGTGCTGGGATTACAGGCGTGAGCCACCACGCCCGGCACTGTGGTATGTGGTACTGATTGCTGCTGGGGTGAGTCTCTACACCCAGTATTGTATGTGGTTACCAGGGATCGAACCCAGGCCCTTGTGCTTGCGAGACAGGTGCCGGAAGCACTGAGCTATATCCCCGGCCCAAAATTTAAAAAATTTTTAAAGGGCTGAGGATGTAGTTCAGGGTGAAGGCATTCAACCTCTGATACACACACACAGCCACATGCTCTAGGGTGCCACAGTGGACTCATGAATTCAGCTGGTTCCTGAGGGCTGGTTCTAAATCCAATTTGTTATATGTCAACACAGCTGAGACCTGGATGCTCACCTGGGTTCATGCTATCGATAACAAGAGGAGGTTAATCTTACACTGACCTAATTAACCCATGTTGTTTATATGTCAGACCAGTTGTAACTTGAGAGTCCTCTGTGTATAACCCATCACCACATCACTCTTCTTTGGCTTTTAGCTCCCAACGTATTGAGTCTACAGACACGGTAGCATTTGGGTGACTTTGAACATTACTTTCCTTTTTTATTGTTAAAAATAAATGTATTTGGCCGGGGAGTTAGCTCAGTGGTTCCGGCACCTGTCTCGCAAGCGCAAGGACCCGGGTTCGATTCCCCGGTAACCACATAACAATACTGGGTGTGGAGACCCACACCCAGCAGCAATCAGTACCACATACCACAGTGCCGGGCGTGGTGGCTCACGCCTGTAATCCCAGCACTCGGGAGGCAGAGACAGGAGGATTGTGATGTGAGTTGGAGGCTGAGCTCAGGGCCAGCGTGAACCACAAAGCGAGACCCTGTCTCAAAAAACCTAAAAAAATAAATAAATAAAATAAAATAAATGTATGGCCTAGCTTACTTTAAAATTGAATGGCTCTTAATAAGGCCTTTTCTTAAAAATCCAGACATTTGCTTAGCTTTATTTATAATGGTTTGGCCCTTGAAGTAGCAGGGATTTTTACAAAACCACACTTTAAAATTCCCTTATTTCCACTGCAAGGTTTTGAGACTTCCGGTAAGGGCAGCAAACCTGCAAACTAGCTCAGAGTTCTCTAGTAAAATAGAGACCAAATTAATATCGATGATGTTTTCCTTGAAGTTTCTGTGTTTTAAGTTTCTTGTGTACAGTAAATCTGGGCAAACCCATTTGTCTGTTCTTCTCAGTTTCACTTGTCATCACTTTCAATGCCAGAGAATGTTGGAGAAAGAATAGCTAAGAAGTAGGAATATCCTGTTTGGCAACTTATAAAAGGGTGAGCTGTTTGGTTAAACTAACTAAGGTCAAATACTGGAGATTTTTGTAACTCTTCTTCATTCTTTCAATATATGTGGCTGGGAACAGAGTTGAGTTCACAGAGTTTACAAGGATTTCCCTGAGAACACACAGCTCCTCTAATCTGGAAATAGGATAAGAAAGTAAACCGAACCACATTAAAGCCAGCAGAGGAACTTGATATCTGAAGAGTGAGTCTTGGTTGTTTGTTTCTTGACCAAATTAAGAATGTTTAATCATTCTCTAATCTACAGCATACAACTTTGGATTTCCATATGAAGTGTACTCCTTCAGCACTTTTTATTAATTTGTCTTCTCTAACTAAAACAAAGTACAGGAAGCTGCATAGTTTATTTTTAAAGCAGAGATTTATTTCACTCACAATTCTGGAGGCTCAAGGACCTGCCTCCAGTTTAATAAGGGAAACTCTTAGCTGTGTCACGTGGTGGGTGAATCATGGGATCATGGGAATCAGAGAGCAATTCAGAGTTCAAGCTCTCTCTTATTTATTTATTTATTTATTTATTATTTATTTGTGAGATAGGATCTCGCTTTGTAGCTCAGGCTGGTCCTGAGCTCACTATGTAGCCCAGGTGAGCCTAGAACTCACAGCAATCCTCCTGCCTCTGCCTCCTGAACAGTGTGATTATGAGTTACCAGGCCCAGCTTTGTGGCATGTGGTGCTGATTGCTGTTGGGCGTGAGTCACCATGCCCTGCATTGTGGTATATGGTATCGAGGATTGAACTTCGGACCTTGTACTTGCAAGGCAGGCACTGGAACTACTGAGCTAAATCCTTGGGCCCAGCTCTCTTTTTTATAGCAACGTAATCTCATGAGAACTAGGTTAGGTTCCATGAGGACCTCCTTCATCACTTCCAAGGGCCATGCCACCCGTGATCTAGCCAACTCCCACCAGTTCCCCTCCGCCTTTTATGTATGAGTGTATGGGTGAGTGGGTGTGAGTGTGGTACCAGGGATAGAATATAGGGTCTTTGCATTGATCTATATCCCTGGCCCTTTTTTATTTTATATTTGAGACAATGTCTGGCTAAATTGCTAAGTTGCCACTCTGGGCTCAAATTTGTGATCCTCCTGCCTCAGCCTCCCAGGCATCTAGGATAATAAATGTGCATCACCACCATGCTCAGTGGCTCCACTTGTTAAAAATCTATCATCTCTGCATGTCATTAACTAGTGACCAAGCTTCCAGAACTCAACCTTTAGGGGAATATACTCAAACATGGCGTGCAGATTTTCAATTTTTATTTTATTTTATTGCAGTATTGGAGTTGAACCTAGAGGTTTGGCTTGCTAGGTGAGCATTCTACTATGACTTGTGTTCCAGCTCTTTTTATTTATTTATTTATTTTTAGGTTTTTTTTTTTTTTTTTCGAGATAGGGTCTTGCTTTGTGGTTCAGGCTGATCCTAAACTCAGCCTCAAACTCACATCACAGCAATCCTCCTGCCTCTGCCTCCTGAGTGCTGAGATTACAGGTGTGAGCCACCACGCCCGGCACTGTGCAGTTACACCTGGCAGCATGTAGATATTAATGTAATCAATCCAAAGAGTAACCTAGGTGCACTTAATTCCTACTACTCAACTCTGTGGAGTCAGTTTATAAAGGAAAAGGATGGTCCAATAGTGTACACCCAGAATGTCAGCTCTTTTCGTCTGTATTTTGATATGCATACATTTGTGTATGTATAAACAACTTTTTCTGTTCTCTATTTCTATCATCAGAAATAAGGGACATTAACAGTGGTTTATCTCAGAATTTACAAAACAGGTTATTGAAGAGGAATATGAGTCAACTCAAAGATGAATCAGCATCACCCATAGATGAATAAAGGAGCTTTGTGTCCTCTCTGGGAGTTAATTAACATGACCAGGGTTACATAAGGGTTGACTGATCTAACTCTTGTTTACTTGGAAGCTGAGTGTGATTAAAAGAGGATGCCAAGTGGAACAAGGGCTGGACGACCGTGGTGCGTCATGTGTCAGCTGAGCCCCTCTGCAGCTGCACTTCCCAGAATTTTTCTCCCTTTATTTCCATTCAGTGAGGAAGCAGAATTTGGATGTGATTTAGAAGGCAGAAGAGAAGCGGCCATCAAATTCTTTTTGTACTTGAAAGGCACCACTGCAACACATTTTTGCTTGTCTATTCATCTACCTAGTTGGTTGGAGCAGCAACCAAGACCAGAACCACTAAGGCTCCTGCTGAATTTTCTCCTTCCTCTTCTCTGGAACCTTGGCTGGATTCATATTCAGCTCCAAGAAAAAGGGCATTACTTTTTTCTATAGGTCATTCTCATCAATGATCTTGGAGATCTTGGATGATCAATGATCAATGGCCCTGGAGATCTTGAAACAATTTAAAAACCACAAGAACCCTTCTCTGTTGGTGGATGCCGTTGAGGAAGCATTGTTAAAAAGTCTGTCTTTCCACAGCTGTCACGCTGTTGGCAGAGTCTCCGGGCCAGTCTGAACCCCTGCAGAAGCTCTTCACCAGCCAGCTCAGCTTTGAAACAAACGAGTGTCTGAAGAGCCATTCTGAGAAGCGGAGAGCACTGGTGGGCTGTGTGCGAGTTAGAGATCCAAACACCGCGTCCTCCGCTCACCCCGCTGCAGAAAAGGCTGGGTGCAGTGAGGAGTGCAGGGCCACACAAGCCCATGGAGAGCTGCGCGACTGAAAGGAGACAGAGGAACCTGAGAATCTCAGATGAAGATTCTCAGAGACCACGTACCCCCTGGACTGTGAAAAAGATCTTGTTGGCGTTAAAGACACTGAATGGAGAACGTCATCTGAGAGATATTTTGAACCACTGAGAAATTTTGAAGTAATTGAAATCATTGATGACTAAGCAGTAGCAAGAAGAGAGACTGGTTTTGTAACCCTGACAACCAGAAATGCACCCTACGACTGAACATAGCTGTGAGGCAAGGAAAGCTCCGGTGAAGTGATTGTGAAGGCAATCTACATCGGGTGAAGCAGTTGTGCTTCTTCCACCCAAGAAACTCTAAGTGGTTCTGGAAACTTTGGTGGTGACTTTTTTTTTTTTTTTTTTTTGAGACAGGGTCTAGCGCTTTGTAGTTCAGGCTGGCCCTGAGCTCAGCCTTGAACTCACAGCAATCCTCCTGCCTCTGCTTCCTGAGTGCTGGGATTACAGGCATGAGCCACCACACCCCGCACTGTGGTATGCAGTTCTGATTGCTGGTGGACATATGAGTCCCCACACCCAGCATTGTTGTATGTGGTTAGCGGGGATCAAACCTGGGCCCTTGCCCTTGCAAGGCAGGTTTTGGAACCACTGAGCTAAATCCCCGGCCCTTTGGTGGTAATTTTAAGGTAATCGTGTTGGAATGACAGATATGATCATAGAAGTAATTACCCTAGTCTTGGTGGCTTTGGTGATAGCCATAGTGATGGTGGTAGTGGGAGCAGCTACAGTAGATTTGTTTACGATGGAAGTGTTTTGGCAGTAATAAAAACTACAGTGTGGGCCCGGGGATATAGCTCAGTGGTTCCAGCGCCTGTCTTGCAAGCGCAAGGGCCTGGGTTCGATCCCTGGTAACCACATAACAATACTGGATGTGGAGACTCACGCCCAGCAGCAACCAGTACCACATATCACAGTGCCGGGCGTGGTGGCTCAAGCCTGTAATCCCAGCACTCGGGAGGCAGAGGCAGGAGGACTGCTGTGAGTTGGAGGCTGAGCTCAGGGCCAGCCTGAGCTACAAAGCGAGACCCTGTCTCAAAAAACCTAAAAATAAAAATAAAAACTACAGAGATCTTGGCCATCAAAACAAGCATTCTTTAATTTTGGACCCATGAAAAGAGGAAGCTTTTGGAGGCAGAAGTTCTGGCCCTTGTGGTGATAGATGACTATTTTGCCAGACCACAAAACCAAGGTGGCTATGATGGTTCCAGCAGCAGAAGTAGCTATGGAAGTAAGAGACATGTTGATTACTGCCAGAAGACAAAGTTCAGCAGAAGAGACCTTGAGAAGTGCCATGGAAACTACAAGTGACGACAGGTATCGGAAGTCAGCCATCACAGAGGTGGCAGGGCCTCGTTGCTACAAAGAAGACCTGTTCTAGACAATACTCATGTATGGGTATAAATATGTATAAAACCCTCGAAGACTGTATTTGTGACTAATTGTATCACAGCTTATTTCAGTGTCTGTGGATGGGGAGTAGAGCATCCCAACAAAGGGTTTTAAAGTTTGACAATCTGATTATGATGCTGATAAGAGTGTATTTTTTAAAGAGTACTGAGGACCGAGGAAAGGCTAGAGTGAGGACCAGGATCACAGCAGATCCTCTCCAGGGCCTGGAATCTAGACGCCTGCAAGGCAACAACTTGGTGAAAAGGAAGGGAAAACAGCTCCAGGGGTCAAGAAAGAGCTGTCAGAAAATACAGAAGTTGCGGGGGGAGAAACTGACTAGAGTGCAGAACAAAGAACAAAGCTAGCCTCTGACCCCAGGGAGACGGCCTGGAGAGGGTGAGCAGATCCAGGGAGAAACAACAGGTGAGCAGTTCCAGCACCACAAAGAGCCCACAGTCATTGTAAACTGCAAATACAGGGTGGGGTTTTTACTCTGAAAATGGCTCTTGGGCACGGCTGACTAGAATTGGAGAAGAAATACATCATCGTGCCTCCTGCATGTGTATGTGATAATTGTTTAAGACGGAGCTACTTTGGGAATCAGAAGTCGTAGGACAGCTATTCCACTTCAGGATTCCTGAAATGACTGGAGGGAGAGAGCCAGAGGAGACAGAGAGAAGGCGTGGATCAGACATAGACACGCTGAAAAGTTTAAGCTCAGGTTGGGACCCACCACCTACGGTGAGAAGCTAGGCCAGTTGTGTGTGGCCTTTCGGTGGGGCTGGGTTTGAAAGTGCTGGTGTTAAGTTCAGTGGAGTGTCCACCACCCCGCTCCACTGCCACGGGCTATCTCCCTCCAGCACAGAACTCAGTGGTCTGTTCAATTTCCTTATCTGCCTGTATAAGCAAGGATACATCTCAGCTTGGATGGTTGCCGCAGCCTGGAGCACACAGATAAAGCGGCCTCTGGAGTGGAGTGAGGGCCACCTCACAAACCCAAAGGTGGTAAAGCTGAGTGGAGAAAGCCCCAACGTGGGGCACACGGAGGTACGTGGAAACTGGGACCAGCTAGAGTAAATACAACTTTAGGGCAGAAGCCATTGGCACACCGTACCAAGTGCAAAAGGCAGGGTAGACTTCTCCACTGTTGGTGGGAATGTAGACTCATACAACCCCTGTGGAGAACAGTTTGGAAATTCCTCAAAAAGCTAGGATTGGAGGCCCTATTTGACCCAGTCATTGCTCTGCTAGGTATATACACATAAAAATTAAAAGATTCATATCACAGTGACATATGTGCACCTATGTTTATAGCAGCTCAGTTTGTGATTGCTACATCTTGGAAACAACCCAAATGTCCATCAACTGGAGAATGGATAAAAAAGCTGTGGTTCTTCTACACAATGGAGTATTACTCTGCCATAAAAAATGATAAGTTTGAATCATTTACACTTAAATGGACATCCCTTGAGGACATCCTCATAAGTGAAATAAATAGGTCACAGATGTGTAAATATATCTTTTCTCTGGTATGAGAAAATAAAGATGTAAATGAGTTCTAGAATGTATGTTATATATTGTGAAATAGAAAACACTCAAAGCATAATGAAGTGAAGGGGGAAAAATGAGATTATAACAAAAATAAAGGAAACAAAGTTTATGTATATGGGGGATGGAGGTGGTACAGTGGGTAGGGTTATGGGAAAAAGTGAGAATTAAGTTGTGTCATATACTGGTACAAATTCTCATTGTTGAATGCAATCATGATGTATATATGTAATGTACCAATAAATATTTCAATTTAAATTAAAAAAAAGGCAGGGTAGAATTCAGCATTCACAAACAAAAAGGTGACTGGAGGAACAGAGTAGGTCTTAACAGTAACTCATTGTCCCCTCCCCATTATCTGGTAGATTCCAACCCTATGGACCCAGAGAAGAACTGTTCATTCAAACACACAAAGTTTTTGGACTTATTTCTCTTTTCCTTCATTGGCTTTTAAAGGTTTGGGATTTTCTTTTTCTTTTTTTTTCATTTTGCTCTGTTTTTTCTTGTCTGTTCTGATACTTTTATGTAACTCTATTAATTTTCTTTTATTCTTTAATAGGATCCTTGAGGTAGTATATTAAATAAGTATAAAAAATATAAAGAATATTATCAAATCTAGTGCAATGAAACAAGAAATCACTGGCGAAAGAAATCACAGGAATTATGGGGCCAGGAATTTAGCTCAGTGGTTCTGGCACCTGTCTTGCAAGTGCAAGGGCCTGGGTTCAATCCCCAGTAACCACATAATAATACTGGGCATGGAGACTCACCCCAGCAGCAACCAGTACCACATACCACAGTGCCGGGCGTGGTGGCTCACGCCTATAATCCCAGTACTTGGGAGGCAGAGGTAGGAGGATTGCTGTGATGAGTTTGAGGCTGAGCTCAGGGCCAGCTTGAGCTACAAAGCGAGACCCTGTCTCAAAAAAACCTAAAAAAAAAAAAAAAGAAATCACAGGAATTATTGCAAACACATGGACATTAAATACTACATTCTTGAATCAATGGGTTATAGAAGAAATTAGACGTTTCCCAGAAGCAGACAGTAATATAGTACAACATACCAGAACTATGGAACACAATGAAAACAGTTCTGGGAGGGAGGTTTAGAGCTGTGAATGTCCACATCAGATGGAGCAAGTCTAAATGATGCTTCTAAAGGTCCTGAAAACAAAAACAAACCCTAAGCTAGTACAGTAATACCTACGTTCATGAACACACTTGATAAAATCTTGCTTCCATTCATAAACTCCACATTAGGTGACGGACGAAACCACGGTCATCTTCCCTGCCCAAACATGAGCATGGCCATCTTTCCTGCTCTGATGTGTGGTCATCTCTTCCTCTAGTTGAAATGGCAGTTGCAGAGAGACCTGTGTACACTTGCTGGGAAACTTTCTGATGTACTTTTTAGTGCATTATTCAATCCAGCATGGCTCCAAAGAAAAGGCAGAGCAAACATGGAGCTAAAAAGAAAACGCAGAGCAGTAATGAAGAGTGCTGTGGCCTCAGAGTACAAGTCGGTGAAGTCAACAGTCTCAACTAGACTATTTTGAAGAATGAAGATGCCATCAGAGCAGTTGACATAGCAACAGGAGTAACATTGTTAACCGAGTAGAGGAAACAAGTACTAGAAGAAGGGGAAAACTTTTGTAAGTGTGGTTGGAAGAGAAACCATTGGCAGGTGATAACTATGTGAAACTATGGAGTATGTTTGCGAAACTATGATCTGCGGAAAAGCCAGGACATTTCACAGTGATTGATGGCAGAAAACACTGCTACAAGAATGACAGAAGATGAATGTAAATCCAGTAGAAGGTGGTGTGATAAATTCTGCAAGAGAAGTGGCATCCACAGTGTGATAAGATATGGTGAGGCTTCCAGTTCTCACAAGGCTATTGTGGAAGCCTATACCAAAGAATTCGCTGAATTCCTCAACACAGAAGTGTTCAGCAGCAAGGAAACACACACAGCTCTCCTGGAAGAAGATCTGAATAGAACCTGTACCAACAGGAGGAAAAGGCGCTTCTGGGGCACAAGCCCATGAAGGACAGATTGACTCACTGTGTGCAAACGCAATCACGATCTAAAGATTAGCCACTACTGACGCACCAATCCCAGACCCCTCATGCATTCAGGGAACAGAATGTGAACGAGGCCCGACAGCCTGTCGTGTGGTGGGCCAGTGCCAAGGTCTGGGTCACAGGCCATTGTTTATGGAATGGGTACCTGAGGTGTTTGCTCTTACCACTGAGAAATATCTTTCTGACAAACAACTGTCTGGAAGTTGCTTTTTTCTGATGGACAGTGCCCGGGCACACCCCAGCCTCCCAGCCTTGCTGGATGGTATGGAAGCTGAGTATGACTTCCTAAAGGTTAAATTCCTTTCCTGAAACATGACAGCTCTTTTGTAGCCCGTAGACCAGCAAGTGATCTGCAGCTTCAAGAAGCTGTACCCAGGGCCGGGGAGTTAGCTCAGTGGTTCCAGCACCTGCCTTGCAAGTGCAAGGGCCCAGGTTCAATCCTTGGTAATCACATACAATAATACTGGGTGTGGAGACTCATGCCCACCAGCAATCAGAACCAAATGTCAAAGTGCTGGGCATGGTGTCTTGTGCCTGCAATCCCAGCACTTGGGAGGCAGAGGCAGGAAGATTGCTGTGAGTCCAGACTGAGTTCAGGACCAGCCTGAACTACAAAGAGAGACACTGCCTCAAAAAACTAAAAAAAAAAAAAAAAATACAAGTGGCCAATAAATATGTAAAAAAAAATGTTCAATATCTCTGGCCATGAGAGAAATGCATTAAAACAACACAGATTCTATTTTATCCTAGAAAGAATGGCTGACATCAAGAAATTAGATGACAAATGCTGGCTAGAGTGTGAGGGGAAAAGGAACACTTATAGATTATTGGTGGAAATACAAACTAGTGCAGTCACTATGGAGATTCCTACAAAAACTAAAACTACAAATTCCATTTGACCCAGCTAGTCCCCTTCTAGGTATTATCTCAAAAAAATTAAAAATGTAATATCACAGTAAAGTCTGTATACTCATGTTTATAGCAGCACAACTTGGAATAGATAAATCTTGGAAACAGCCATCAACAGATGAAGATAAGGAAAATATGGTACACGTACACAATGGAGTTATATTCAGCCATAAAGAGGATCATTTGAGTCACTTATAGGAAAATGGACACACTTTGAGACTATAAGGCTCAGGGCAGTAAATCAAACACAGTTAAATGATACATGGTTTCTCTTACAGGAAAGAATCAAAGTATAAATTTTTTTTTTTTTTTTTTTTTGAGACAGAGTCTCGCTTCGTAGTTCAGGCTGGCCCTGAACTCACTATATACAATCCTGCTGCCTCTGCCTCCCAAGTACTGGGGTTACAGTTGTGAGCCACCACACCCAGCACTGTTGTATGTGGTTCCTGGGGATCGAACTCGGGACCTTGTGCTTGCCAGGCAGACATGAACCACTGAGCTAAATCCTTGGCCCAAAGTATAAATAATTTTAAAACAAAAAAGAGATGATAGGAAACAGGGAGGTAGATCTATTTCAGATGGGTAGGTGATCTAGGGATGGAGGAAGACAGGAAAGAAGAGAGGAAGAAGAGAAGTAAAACGACCAAGTTTCAACGTGTATATGTCCCAGCTCTCCACTGTGCAGGCTTTCATACTTTGTCAAGTCATTACACTTTTTTGTTTGTGTTGAGGACTGAACCTGGGCTGTGCATGTGCTGGGCAAGCATTCTGTCACCCGCTTCCTATTACACATTTTGTGGTGGTCCTTTGTACAGGATTCTAGGTTTGGGGTTATGTCCAGCCCCTACTACAGGGACTGGCACTCAAAAGGTGTTCATTAGCTGAGCATGGTGGCACATGCTTATATTCCCAACATTTGGGAGGGTGAGGCAGGAGGGTTGCCGTAAGTTCAAGGCCTGGACTCTTTCATGAGTTTCTCAAACAAAATGAAATTGTTCATTAACTATTCATTATATGGAGAAATACTTTGTGTCTGAAAACAAATTTTTCTCTCAGGAAAGAAATTGCCTTATCTATGTTCTTACAAAGCTTCCTACTGTTGTCCATGAGGTCTCTCTCTCTCTCTCTCTTTTTTTTCTCAGACTTTGAGTGCATTATGTGTGAACTGCAACAGAGTCCCCCTGACCCACGTGGCATTTAGCTAATCATCTCTGGCCTGGCAGGAACATTTTCTGCTCATTTTGTAAATATTTGTGGACCTGCTTTGTAGCTGCTCTGCTGGGTTTCAGAAAAATCATGATAAGGGAGAGGTAGGCCCTTTCCTCAAAAAGCTCAGAGGTTTAACAGGAGAAAAATTAACATTCAGGAATAATCATATTCCAGTGAGATAAGTGCTGTTATGGAGAAAGACCAAAGTACAATGAGAGTTAAAGGAAGGAGCAGCAGATTCATAGCTTCTGATGCAGGAGCAGGCGTTCACGCTTCACAGTGAACTTACGTTGGGTTTGCACTAGTCTGTGGAGGAGGAACTAGAACTAGACTGCTTGGCCAACGTGGAGGAGAATCATGGGAAAGGAGAAGGAAGAATAACACTTGAGGGGCGGGTCCGTCTCCCATCACATACTACAGAGATCAGCCGTGCACACGTGAACTGAGTTTGACAGGCTGGTCTGAAGCAAGCTAGTCTTCCAGAGACAGCAGGACAACAGCAAAACACCGAATGAAACAGTGAAAATAATCAAAGGTTAATTCACTTTTACGGTACTCTTTCAGGCCTCTGAGCAAACCACGTGTCCTGGCACAGGCCTGTGAGTCTAGCACTCTGAGAAGTTGAGGCAGGAGGATCACGAGTTTGACCCCAGCCTGGACAACTTAATGAGAACTTGTCAAATAAATAAAATAATGGGCTTGGAATGTAGCTCTGTACAAAGACCCTGGACTCAGTTTCCAATATGTTTTTTTAAATGAAAAACAAATAATTCTATGGCATTCATCTCCAAATGGGTAAATAGAGAGCCTGATATGCTGGCACATGCCTGTAACCCCGGCATTTGGGAGGCTCAGGCAGGAGGATCACTGAGAGTCCCAGGTGAGCCTGGTTACACAGTGAGTTCAAGGCCAGCCGGAATTGTCTAGTGACACCCTCAAAAACCAAACAAAGAATCAAATGAGTAAATGTTTCATTTCTATTTCTTCTTTCCCAGTTCCGTTCTTTGTCTTTTATGTTAGGTCACTTTCTATACTTGGAATGTGCGTGTGTGCGTGCGCATGTGTGTGTGTGTACGTGTGCGTGTGTGTACAAATAGCATATGGCATTTTAATGTTTTAAACATCCATATAGTTCTGTGTGTCACGTACACTGGCCAGGAGACTGGAGTCTACTGCAGATGTTTCCGATAGTAATGTTTCAGGGGTCCCCAGTAGTTTATCTTTTGATTATTAATCTTTTTTCATATGCATATCTTGCAGATATCTTCTATCTCCCTGTTGTTTGTTGAAGTAGTGATTGTAAACTATGATAAAAGTATAAATTTAAAAACAATTTACTACAGTAAAAGACACATTGCTAAGACAGATGGGTTAAGTGTTTGGAGAAAGGGAGAATATTTTGGGAAAGATTAACGGCAATATCTCCCTTATTGTAGTACATTTCTTAATTTAAAAACTGACTATATATTTTGACCGTCAAGTTGGTTGAATGTCAAATAAAAACATTATAGTGTGTCTCATCCTCCTTATTCACAGAATCTGGCACTCCCCAGCTGCGGCTCTTCCTCCAAGTCAAAATGACCATGAAAGGTAAATGTTTTGAATCGCTTTGGAGCATCGAGGCAGCCACAACAGCAAAGCTGAAGACACTTACAGAAAGGACTTCCAAACCTGCTTCAGAAAATGGCAAAATGATGAAACAATTGTATGTTCGAGGTTGCATTCTGAGGGGGATTAATGACAGTATGTCTTTCACTGCAATAAAAAAAATTCTTGCTTTGGTTTTCTGAGACAGGGTCTTACTATGCAGCTGTGTCCTTGAACTTTCTGTGTGGCCCAGGCTGGGCTCAAACTTCCAGAAATCCTTCCACTGTAGCCTTCTGAATGCTGGAATTCCAAATATGTCTTACCATGCCTTACAGGTAATATTTTTAAAAATTTAAACATTCATCATATTTTTAATCACATGTATTTTAAGATTAAGATGGCTTTTAAATAGAAAATTTTAATATCTGCTATAGCCAATTTTTAAAATTTATTTCAGTTTTTTATAGTGTTGATGATTGAACCTACAGCCTAGACGACATAGGCAAGAAATTTACCACTGAGCTGAACTCCCAGCCACTTTTTCGCCTAAGTAGGACCTGAAACGAGGGTCCTACACTGAGTTGCACCCTCAGGCCTTTTTATTTTTTTAATTATTTTTATTTTAATTTAATTTAATTTTTTTTTTTTTTTTTTTTGAGACAGGGTCTCGCTTTGTAGTTCAGGCTGGCCCTGAGCTCAGCCTCAAACTCAAATCACAGCAATCCTCCTGCCTCTGCCTCCCGAGTGCTGGGATTACAGGCGTGAGCCACCATGCCCGGCACTGTTGTATGTGGTACTGGTTGCTGCTGGGCGTGAGTCTCCACGCCCAGTATTGTATGTGGTTACCGGGGAATCGAACCCGGGTCCTTGTGCTTGTAAGACAGGCGCCGGAACCACTGGGCTAAATCCCCGGCCCCTTATTTTTTATTTTGAGACAAGATCTAACTAAATGGGTAAGTTGCCTAGGTTAAACTCACACTTGTGAGCCTTCTGTCTCAGCCTACTTCGTGCTGGGATTACAGTCAGGAGCCACCACACCAAGCTAAGAAGGTCATTCTTCAGGGGTGGAAATGGAGTTTCTCAAAAGGCCTGAAAGGCAGGACACACAGACTGTTCATAGGACCTTTATGTACTGCACCGAAAGCCCCTTCACACCTGCTTTCCTGTTCAACAGTTCTCTAACCACAACCTCTGTGCATGTTCTCTAGCTTGCACTAAAAGATCATGGAACTAAAGCATTGAATTCCTGAGAAGTTGTGAATCTAAGCTTAGGACCTAAGTGCTCTGACACCCAACTGAAAAGTTTCAGGTGAGTTCCGGACAACTTTGTGAGAGAAGCTTATAACATTGGAGGTTAGCACATCTAGGAAGCATCTTCCAAATGACAAGAAATAACCTTTGAGTTAGGTAATTGTGGTCATAACTTTCACCAAAAAGGCAATATCACCATCTGTACATAGCGGACAATTCAGGTGGCCACCAAGATACCTTAGAAAAACATATGGTTGACCTCAGGATTTATTCTCTCTGAAAATTAAAACAGTTCTGAAAAGGGTATTGCTCTGACAATAAAAAAGAAGACCAATCTAGAATGACAGTAGGCAGCAAAGAATGAACATCAAACCTTTCGGAAGTCAGTGCAGTTCAAGGTTAAGGGCATCGCTGGGTGAAGAGCAGTGCCCAGTAGGGATCAGCTACAGAGGTTCCAAGTTCAGGGAAACTGCCACCGATCAATGAGGGAGGGTGAGTCTCTTGCCTTCTGACTTCTCCACCCCCTCCCACTTTCGACAAAGGTGCCCCACCCTGACTTTTTCCTCTTTCAGGGAACATAATCTTTGCTAAGGTTCAAGATCAGAAGAATTTTTACTTTGAGTGCTTGGCTCTTAATAAGGGGACCTTTACCCAGGATCAGCAGGAACCACCCTTGGGAGCCACTTAGTGCCGCCAGGCACGTCCACAGCTATGAGAGTAAAAGGACAGAGTTAAGGAAAGCTCGAGGGAAGTTCTCCTAGGCCAGACGTGGCAGGGCCAGCCAGGAGCCCTGCCGCAAGCGTTCGCTGTGGGAGCTTCATCCATTACTCCCTGAGTTCCCTATACAGAGCTGCTCCAGCTTTCGGCTCCCACAGGAGCAAGGAGGCCCCTGCTTTGAAGTATGCTGAGTCTGGGGACCTTTGCACATTCGGCGAGATCCATTAGCAGCTGAGTGGATATCAGAAAGATTTCAAAGGCGCTCTTTATTTTCAGTTCTAGAAATTGAACCCAAGGCCCTGTTGATTGACGCCACCAGCCTAGAATGATCTCAAGGATTTTGCACTTTGATACCATTGTCAATAAAATTATTGTTTTGATGTAGGAAAATAAAGGATAACAAGTTCAAATATATATGCTAGTAGGACATAGGTGTTGCTCCGGATTTTTGTATTTGCTGCTCCCTCTTGTTATACGTCCTTTCCAAAGTAGTCGTATAATTTGCCCTTTTTTCTTTTTTGGGGGGTATGTGGTCTCACGATACAGTTCAGTCAGTTCTTGAACTCACTATGTAGCTCAGGTTGGCGATTTTCCTGCCTCAGCCTCCAGAGTGCTGGGATCTCAGGCGTGCACCGCCATACTTGGCTATGTAACTTACTTTCTTATTTCTGTAAGATTTATGCTTCCCAGTCACTGAATGAGGTTTACTTAGCCAGCCCTTTTTAAATGGTCTTTGTCTACACTTCTAGCTCTTCATGTTCCTTATTCTGCTTCCAAAGTTCCTTTTAAAGTAGAATTACTACTCCTCTGTGCATATTTATTTATTGAGTTTTTTATTATCTGTCTCCACCACAAAATGTAAATTTTCTGAGAGCAGGAAAGCTATAGGTTTTGATCACTGCTGTATCCCAGTGCCTGGTAGATAGTAGGTACTCAATGAAGGACCTTATTGTTATTTATTAAAGGAAAAAAAATGCTATAATCCCAGAACTTGGAGGTCTAGGGTAGGAGGATTACTGCAAGTTCAAGGCCAATTTGAACTACATAGCAAAACCCTATCACCAAAAAAGAAAGAAAGAAAGGAAAAATAAAAGAAAAAAATTTGTATTTGTGTGTTCATATTCTAATGGAATTTGGTGAAATTAAACCACAGAGACCAGCAGCCAGTTAAACAGTATCCCAGACTCCAAGTCTCTGTACTAATCCTTTGCACAGGTAGGCAACCATTGTGCCTTTTTGATTCTACACCTTACATTTCCCTCATCAGCTCTTTATCAGTCCAGGGAACTGAGGTAGAGCGGACCCACTCTGACCTCCAGGGTCAGCTTACACCCCAGGTTGCCCTAGCCATTGCTTTTGATTGGAGACTCGGTTTATGATTCAAGCAAGTTATCCAATAGAGCATTCCCGGGAATCTTTGCCGAAACTTTAGAAAAATAAATATTCTTCACCTGTTCCAAGGATCAAGCCAACCTAGAGCAGATGGTACTCTGTGTTCCATCAGGCAAGGACACCTGCCTCACAATAAAGTCATGCCAGTTTTAAAGCCAACGAAAGCCTGAGGGTTAGAAGGGAACAGATTTAGAGAGCTGTGTGTCCTCAGATTCCACTCTGCCCGAAGCTTGGGGACTGCTGGACTCCCAGCCACACGAGTGACTCAGGTCCCTTGAAGGCCAACCAGTTTGAATTGGTCCCCTTTCACTAGCTCTCAAAAGGCCAAAACAAAACTCATACTTGTTGCACAACTCACTGTGTATCGCAGTCTATGCCAGTTTCCACTGGATCTAGGGGGTTTTGGTTATTGTTGTTTTGAGTTTTTTCCCCCGGTTCCGAGGATCAAACTCAGGACCTTGTGCTTATCACGCAAGCATGGCACTGGTGGGCCACATCCTGGCCCCTTGACCTACGTTTTTACAAACATTTTTATAGTTTACAAAATAATCTTGCATATGTATATCCTTTAATTTTTTTATTGTGAAATAGGTACATTTTATATACATGTGATGATCACACTCAACATTGACAATTCGTACCAGTATATGATGTGACTTGATTCTCATTTTTTTCCCATTCCTCTGCCCACCCTACAACCCTCTACATCCTATATACATAAGCTTTGTTTCCCTTTTTTAAAATTACAATCACAATTTTTTCTTTCCCCTTATCCTTTAATTTTTAACAATTTCTTTTTGTTAGTTAAACTGAAGTTCCTAGTCATCGTGCTATTTATGCAAGATCATACAGCTAGTAGGTGGCAAAGCAAAAACTCAGAGGTAGGTCTTTTGTCTGTGAATTCAAGATCTATTGTAGAGCTCCATAGCTGTTTTCTTCTTTTGTTTGTTTATTTTTTGAGACAGGGTCTTGCTTTTATAGTTCAGGCTGGCCCTGAGCTCAGCCTTGAACTCACAGCAATCCTCCTGCCTCTGCCTCCCGAGTGCTGGGATTACAGGTGTGAAACACCACACCTGGCACTGTGGTATATGGTTCTGATTGTTGGTGAGTTGAGTTGCCATGCCCAACATTGTCATATGTGGTTACCGGGATCAAACCTGGGCCTTTGCATTGCAAGGCAGACACTGGAACCACTGAGCTAAATCCCCAGCTGCATAACTGCTTTCTTAAGTATATCTATGTTTCTTCATAGATTTATTTCTCTCTTAATGGAAGAAAAGCTCATTTAAAGGCTAGACCTTTCCATTTGCCCGAAGTCTTCCCTTTAGTTCTTATGGCAGCTTACTGGAAGGAGTGAGGCCAGTGCAGGGCGTGGCATTCCCTGACGGTGAGATTACACCGTGGGTCAGACTAGCTTTCTGTCATCAAGGAATTTGTAACTAGCTGACAGGAATAATGCTGATGTATCCTAGTAGCATTCTCCTACCTATTGGACTGATACAGTAAGAAATACATTTTATAACAACTCAGACTATATACAGATATTATTAAAGTCTCATAAAACAATGCTAACCTTGGTATTTATGACATTTTCTAATATTTTCTACTATCTTTTTTTTAAAGCCTGATTGCAATCCACATAATTCATTTTGGGTTTTGTGGTGCTGGGAATTGAACCCTGAGTCTCCAGAACGCTAGCAAATGAAGTGCTTCCCCACTGAGCTACACCTCCAGCCCACTACATAATTTACAACCCAATAATGAGTTGAGACTTGGTTTGGAAAGCATTGTTGTAGGTCATGTGTATGTAGTCTAAGACAAGCTAAACTTTAATACCACAAATATTTCTTGAGCACAGACAATATACTCAGTATATTGTGAGGTGAAGGAATGACATAAATATAATACACAGATATTTTCATGAAATGCACAGTCAAGTAGAATAAAAATAGACAATAAACTCAGATACTTTATAAAAAGACAATGAGATAAAATGTTTACACAAAGATAGGAGAGCAGACAAGTTACTTCCTGTGAGATTCAGGACAGGCTTTGAGCAGCAGGTAGCAGATGACTCAGGTCTTGACCACCGGACAGGATCTTTGCACCGAAAGTGTGTGTAGAGATGAATAGGAGGGTGAAGGAAGCCCAGGGTATGTCCAGGATACAAAGAATATGAAATTCGAATAGAATGAAGAGTTTACATGGTGAAGAGGTAGAAAGGTTGGAAACATCAGATAGGGAAATTTAAATGTCAAATGAAGAGTAAGTTCTGTTTTTAAATGTGATAATATGTGTAAAATACCCTTCATATTGGCAGGAAGCAATCAACATGAACTCATTTTGCTTTCCTTCTCTTTTATTCTGTAGGAAATAGGGAGCCACTGAAAGTTTCCCACTGAGGACTGACTGTCCCAGAGGGACACTGCAGACATTAGAGTATCAAAGGCCTAAGCAGGGGTGGCAACAGTAATAAAAAGGAGTGCAGAACCAAGCCATATAAATACTTGGTAATTAGTGTTATTTGATGTGAGGAACATGAGATCACACTCATGTTCCAAATCATGAGGATTTGGAAGCTTGAAGTCTCAGAGAACATAGCAAATGTGTAAGAGTTTAGGTAGAGAGGAGGATAGTCTGTGATATGTCAGTGTTGACTTCTAGTTGGACATCCATGGAGAAAATATTAGAAAGCAATCAAAACAGGTAGTTGGAGGTTGGGGAAAGTAGTGACAGAGTGATATTTTGGAGTCGCTGTCAAGAAGTCAACACAGAACAATGGTTGGGAAAGGAGGCAGTCAAACTTAGAGGCCTTTCTGTGGATGTAACAGTGAGCAGGACCAAGACCTCATTTTCCACGAGGGACACAGGTAACTAATGAGCAAAGCAACTGAGCAGGACAGCACTGTGGGAAGGGCAGTACTCGGTATAGGTTTTTTTTTTTTTTTTTTTTTTTTTTTTTGAGACAGGGTCTCGCTTTGTGGTTTAGGCTGGCCCTGAGCTCAGCCTCAAACTCACATCACAGCAATCCTCCTGCCTCTGCCTCCCGAGTGCTGGGATTACAGGCGTGAGCCACCACGCCCGGCACTGTGGTATGTGGTACTGGTTGCTGCTGGGTGTGGGTCTCCACACCCAGTATTGTTATGTGGTTACCGGGGAATCGAACCC
>PVIR01026954.1:0-23479 GCA_004026965.1 Petromus typicus
TGAAAAAGCCACCCATGACTACATGAGGCTTTGGGAACTCATAACAGAAAGTCAGTCAGAACATGGGCTACACTGCCTGCAAAGACTTCTTGGAAGCTTTGTTGTTGCAAAAATGAAAAGCAAGAAGAAGAAGAAGAAAAAAAGCCTAAAACAATGCCTAGGAAATTCATAACCAGAAAGAATAAATACATTTTTTAAATACTGAAGGATTGAAAGAGAAAAAATCATTTGCAAACTTTAAAAACAATGAAAGAGTCTTGCCAGAGAAAAGAAGCTCACTCGGCAAGGAAAAAAAAAAAAAAAAGACAGTGATATCTGATAACCTAGTATGAGTCTACTCTGGAAGCTCTACCTTTTCAAATTATTCAGTTCACTCAATAGCACCAATGCAGAAGTCAAATGAGGCATAAAGTCTAATAAAAAATCTGCCTGTAAACAAAAGAGGTCAGAAGAGGCTAGGTCAGTACATGAAAGAGGAGAAATCAAAGACATCAAATAGAACCATTCAATATTAAATTTTATTTCTCTCATAATTTTGTTTTTCAGAATAGTTTACTATTTCTACAGCCAATTCAGCAATAAAACTATGGAGGAATGTCTGAATGGGAATGTGCAGTTTAAAAGTTAAGGAAACTGGGTCTGGTGGGAAGCATTAGTGTCTGAAAGTCATTCCTTTTCAAAGAAATATCTGAAACATCTGACGGAGGGAAATGGACAAATCCAACCACATGTACCATTTGGGAAAAATCAGAGAGAAGATCGTGTCTTCTTGTGTTAGCAGAGAGAAAGATTTTTAATGTTGGGCTATTTAAAAGGTCTTAAAAGTAAATAACTAGATATACTTAATGATGGCAATCAGTACACAAACAGCTGTGTTTTTTTGGTTTTTTTTTTTTTTTTTTTAGATTTTTTGAGACAGGATTTCGCTTTGTAGTTCAGGTTGGCCCTGAGCTCAGCCTCAAAATCACATGACAGCAATCCTCCTGCCTCTGCCTCCCGAGTGCTGGGATAATGGGCATGAGCCATTACGCCCAGCACTGTGGTATGTGGTGCTGATTGCTGCTGGGGTGAGTCTCCATGCCCAGTATGCTATGTGGTTACCAGGGATTGAACCCGGGTCCTTGCACTTGCGAGACAGGCGCTGGAACCACTGAGCTAAATCCCTGGCCCACACAAACAGCTATGTTAGTAACAAATGGTCCGTGGAGATGTAGAGAAGAAAAACACGTGTAGACTTCTAAATCTGCAGTTCACTGAGTCAGGAATAAAGAATTTAATGCATGTAAAATGGCCACATGCTGGAGAAGAGGCCGTATGTTCTGCTCTTAGCTGCCAACACTGCTGTCTACATGAATAATGTCCCCCAGAGCTGAGGAGGAAGCCTGACTCTTGTCTTGCTATTCTTCTTTTATACCCAGTCTTTCATGGCCACCTTGGAAATCTCTTGCAATCTCTTAAGTCAATGTTTATAGCATAAAGATATTTTTCACCCTTGGAACAAACTTATCATCCTTCTGTGGATAGATATGGAAGCATAAACAGTGCCATCATTCTAGTGGCCAAGGTCTGTCCCAGCTCTCCTCAGGCCCAGAAATCCAATCTATTCTCAACAGCTTTGATGAAGACTCCAAAATACAGATCACTCCATGGCACACTCACACCAGATAACAGAACCTAAGCAGAAATAGTAATTGTGCTGGTAAGTTCTGTCCACACCCATGACATGCATTCAAACATAACAAAACACTACAGAGGGAAGAAAAACAGAAAAGGATGACAACAAACAGCTATATTTGACCACCATAATTCATCTTATTTTTATTTCCAAGGTCTGTGTCTTCTCCATCTTTTTTGGAATTGTTACTTTTTAGAATTATGTTACCTAAGATTCCCCTTCCATTCTGTTACAGTTTGGAATCTCAAATGTTCTTCAAAGGCCCATCATTGTGCCAAGGGCTTGATCACTAGTCCCTGGAATTACTAGGAGGTGGTGAGCCCTTCAGGAGGTAGGGCGGAGTGTGAGTTAGGTCACTGTGGCAATACTAAGATCTTAGTGTCCCCCCACCTTGGATACCACAAGGAGAATGACTTTAGTGCACCACATACTCCCAGCCATGATGCTTTGCTCACCACAGGCTCAAAGCAATGGTCCCAAAACACCATAACTGAGGGTCAGGGATTTAGTTCAGTGGTTCCAGTCCCTGCCTCGCCAGGTACAATGGCCCAGGTTCAATCCCTAGTAATCACATACAACAATGCCAGGCATGGAGACTCATACCCACCAGCAATCAGTACCACATACCACAATGCTGGGCATGGTAGTTCAGGCCTGTTTTCCCAGCACTCGGGAGGCAGAGGCAGAGGGATTGCTGTGAGTTAAAGGCTGAGCTCAGGGCCAGCCTGAACTACAAAGGGAGACCCTTTGTTTTAAAAACAAACAAACAAAAAAAAAAAAACACCATAACTGAAATCATCAGTCAAAATAAACCTTTCCATAAACAATGCAACTGACATAGAGAAGAGAAAGAGATGGAGGGCTGTTCTGGGCAAAAGACACCTTTAAGGTTTCTATCTCAGGTATTTATTACAGTGGCAGAACACTAAGACATATCTTTTCACTCATCTATGCTGGTTAGAATAGCATAATTCTTGGTACCAAGTATCATTAAGCTTTTAAGTGAATAATTTCCCAAAGCACGCACTTGATAAAAGGGTAAATTCAGAGCCAATCCCTCTGAGTTTAATAGGTCAATACTTCTCAAATTTTAATGTACATACAAGTAACTTGTGGATCTTGTCAAGAATTAGATCTGATTCAATAAGTCAAGAGTAAGATCTGAGAACCTGCATTCCTAATAAGCTCTGAGATTATTCCATTGAAGGATCCAGGTCATGTGACACAGCAGACCAAAGAGGTAAAGCTTTGCCCAAGGTCACAGAGTTTGTAAGCAACAGAGTCAGCCTTTGGGCTCAGGCCCTCTGACTCCCAAATCCAGTCAAACTGTTCATTATGATCCAATTAAAAATACCTCAGTCATGTCACACTGACCTACCATCCCAATAATCAAGACAACGTTTTCTCAGCTAAAGAACAAAAACTCAGGCCTTTGGTTTCCCCTTTTTTCAAATTGTTATTAATATGTCCAGTAATAAAGCCATTGTTGAAAGGAACTAGTTTTATCTAATATTTAAGCTCCTTAGAACATGATTGATGCTGGGTCAAAAAGAAAAACAAATACTGGTATCTGAACATCTAGAGGGGTATTCCAGCTACCTAGCTTTCAGTTTCTCTAATAAAAACAGAAATGTAATGCACAATAAAATCTCCAGAGCAGAGATTTCCATGAGAGAGACTCTGTCTCTGTGTGTCATTAATGTAAACACATAAGCCAGATAATGAATTCTGTAACAGAATACTGGCTCCTCCTGTCCTCTCATAGCAGACGCCCACCCTCCATTCTTTCCCTAGTAACATCCTAAGGGCACAGGGAGGACTGCTGACTCCAGATGCACTAAAAGGATAAAAATGAGGGCTGTTTCTCCACATACAAGTTCCTGAGATCTAACCCTTCCTCCTCCAACCTCTCTTGATAGAAACCCACAAAATGGAGCTAATGAAATAAAAAAACAAAAGAAGGAGGACAGAAACTCACTCATATTTATGAGCCTGCTGCACAAAGCATTCAGAGTGACACAGGAATTTCCGCCAGCCAGAGGCCCAGTTCCAGTCTTATGTCTGAGTAAGCATGGGTCTGACCAGGCAACCCCAAAGGTCAGGGGTCAGGCAGAATTCCTTAGCCTTAAAACAGAGTGAAGAGATAAACAGAACATTTGTTTCCATCCCTGCAGTGAAGAACAAGAAACCCCG
The DNA here is from genome assembly GCA_004026965.1 of Petromus typicus. Taxonomy (NCBI): domain Eukaryota; kingdom Metazoa; phylum Chordata; class Mammalia; order Rodentia; family Petromuridae; genus Petromus; species Petromus typicus. The sequence continues at coordinate 3,869 of PVIR01026954.1, forward strand.
ACACATGGACATCGTATAATTCAAATGAGTGGTTTCCACAAATGGGCTCTGCTGTTCAGGATCGGAAAGCAAGTCAAGAAACCTCCAGGGGCAAGTTTTCCCACACAGTTCTGCCAGCGGACTTCATTTTTCCACATCACCCAGGCTTCAGCCAGAGTTCAACAACGAGAAAGCAGAAACAGTTACATTCTTTGTGTGGACAGACGCAGAATGTGCAGGGCTTTCCAGGTCAAGAACTCGGCTGCACTAGGAATAACCCATTCTGGAGCACATAATTCCCAATTTGATCCTCCTTCATATGGCACAGATTTTTAAATGCTACTAGTCCCCACTTGTAGCAGTCACTCAGTAAAACACACAATATGCTTAATTCTTGCCCTCCTGGATATTAGAATCTTACAAAGTTAAAAGAGTCCATATTCATGCAACAACATATCTTAGCACTCAATGAAAGCTTGGGGCCAGAAGCTAGAAGACTATGTTAATGTTCTGCATCTGTCTCAGTTTGAGAATGCCAAAACTAGGAAACAAAAGTCTGCCTTCACATATAGCTATTGACAGAAATATGCCACCACAGTTTTAGAAATTATCTAAGTCATCACATAACTGTGTAAGTACTTGCTGACAGAGATCAAAAGCAAAGAACACAAAGACCTTAGTGTTTTGGAAAATTGACATAGACTTATTTTTTATCTTATTTCAAGGACTACATGACTAAAGCACAATGAGGAATGAAGTATGGTAAGGAGAAGGAAGGGAGGTAGGCAGTCCCTGGTCATCAGGTGTCCTGGAACCCAGGTCGGAGAGTTCCCACTGCATTCCTCTGGGGTGCACAGCCAGTAGAAAACTAAGCAGAAGAGTGACATTGCTCTAAAACATGCTCAGAAGGCCAGCCTGGCCACCATGTGGACAATGCTTGGCACAGAATCAAGATAAGAGACTAGGAAGTCACTGGGAGGGGAAAGCCAGGACTCAGAGAGAAGACAGTGGATAGAGTGAGGTTTCTCAGCTTGGGTACTAGTAACATTTTGGACCACATGACCTTTTGGGATAGAGGGCTGTTCTGTGCATAACAGGAAGTTTGGCGGTGTTCCTGGTTTCTGTTCACTAGATGGCAGAAGCAATTGCCTCCTCTGCAGTTGTACCAATGAAAAGTTTCTCTAGATATTGCAAAATGCTCCTTGGAGAGTCTAGTTCCCCTGAGAATAGGCACACTGGAGTGTTAGCCAGGCTGGCCTTGGCTGTGGTAGAGTCTGAAAATATTTTGACAAGAAATGACAAGATGTGTTGATAAAAATGGACACAAAAAGCTGAGGATTTAGCTCAGTGATTCCAGCGTCTGCCTGGCAAGTGCAAGGTCCTGAGTTCAATTCCCAGTAAACATATACCACAGTGCTGGGCATGGTGATTCATGCCCATCAGAAATCAGCACCACATACCACAATGTCAGCCAGGCATAGTGGCTCACACTGTAATCCCAGCACTCGGGAGGCAGAGGCAGGAGGATTGCTGAGAGTTTGAGGCTAGCTTAGACTACATAGTGAGCTCAGGGCCAGCCTGACCTGCAAAAGTGAGATCCTGTCTCAAAAAAGAGAGAAATCACTGAGGAGATAACTGCAGCAGTCCTGAGCTGGACAACCAGAACAATGCAACTGACATAGAGAAGAGAAAGCTGATGGAAAAGACATTAGTGTGAACTTTTAGCATTAGGTATCTATATGACAAAGAGACATCTATTAGGTATTTATATGACAAAGTAAAAAAGTGCTACAATTCCAAAAATGTAAAATTGTACATTCATATATGTAAGTCTAGGAGTTATTTGCATACATATAAAAATAGATACAAAGATAGATGTTAGAAACAGTTGATAAATACAGTGGTACATGACTAGATGATTAAATAGATAAATGGTAGATAGATAGATACATAGATAGATAGCTACATAGATAGACAGACAGACAGATAGGGACTTGGAATTTGGAACTTGGGACTGGTAGTTACCTAACAAGAGTATGACTCTAGAGAAAAATAATTGTGGACAAAAGTCTACAACACTAGTAACTAAGTATAAGAAAATGAGCATAGAATACTGAGACAGAATGGTCAATATCATAAGTCAGAGAAAAACCATGATAATAGGGTATCATGTAAGCAAAGAACAAATATACTTCAAGTAGGAATATTGTATCAAATGGTGTCTAGATATTACCAAGTTAGATTAAAATAAGAGTGCCCACTAATGACGCAAAGTTCACTGAAGACTTGAAAAAGGCATTTGCAAGATGTGCATAGTCTTACTAAGCCAATTAAGCAAAGTAGAGTACTTTTATAAGCAATCATAAGAGTTCAAGGCAAGTAGAGCTGAGTGATGTGATTATTCTTACTTGTTATCCACGACTGTTTTGCAAAGAGCTTGTAGGGTTAAGTCAGTTTTTGCTACAAATTCCCAGACAAGTGGCAGATTTTAAAGTTGGAAGACAGGAGTCAAATTAAAAGGGCACTGAGGTTCTCCAGACTGAAAAGGATGCACATATCACACTAATGAGGCACAGAAACAAAACAGCTCGCATCAAAGCACCTGCTTCTCCAAACAGGCTCTGAGTCAAGCAGGCATCTTCCCCTTGAAAGAAGCACCCATCCCCCACCCTTCTACAATGGAAGAGACAATGAGCCTGAGCACCAAACAAATTGCTGTTCTCCTCTTGGGAGAAAACTCTCCAAAACAAAATTTGGGAACTAATCTGACTTAATAAACCAGGAGTATAATTTTGCAAAGAAGTTTTGTTAACTTTTCCCACATATACTTTGACATAAGGAAGAGGAAGAAAGAAGGAAAATGAAGTAATGGTTTTTACTGTCCTTCTGAGCCTCCTTCTTCATTCACACTTGCTGCCCTGCAGGTGGGGAAGGTCTGGTGGCCAAAAGAACAAGAACAGTAGGACAGTAGACGATGCATCGAAAGGTAATGGGTTGGGAGAAGGCTTGTGAAAAATGACTTTAGACTGGAATTTACAATTCCTCCCAAGAAACTGATGCAGAAATTCTACTTCTGGGTATGTATCAACAGAATTAAACTCTGTTTATTGAAGTATTATCTGCACTTACATGTTTATCTCAGCATGATTCATAATAGTTAATATATGGAAAGAGCTCAAATATCCATGGCTGGATGAATGAACATGCAGCACATAAATGCAGCTATCCCTTGGTGCCCACTGGGAACTTGTCCCAGGACCCATTCCCCACAAATGCAAAATTCACAGAGGTCCAAACCATTCACGTGATATGGTATAGTATTTGCATATAACCTAGGTTCATCTTCCACATATTTACACTACCTCTAGATCAGATGGAAAGTACTATGCTGAAAGTTACACGAAATGGTGAAAGAAACCAAAGAAGATCTAAATATATTGGAACATAAACATTGTTAATGGATTAGAAGAGTCAACATAGCAAGAATAACAATCTCAAATGATACACAGGTGTAATATAATTATAATCAAGCTCCAATCAAGCTTTTATAGAGGAGATTATTCTAAAATTTGTTGGGAAAGGTTAAGAAACTGTTATCATTAAAATACATACTTTGAAAAAGGAGAATAAAATGGGAGGATCAGTCCACTACTTGATTTCAAGACTAATTATACAGTAATTATACAGTAATAGAGAAATGAAGATTGCGGGCTATTGGCACAACAGAACTTAAAACTTGAAAGAGACTTGGAAATATGTTCATCTGAATTTTCCAAAAGTGTGAAATCTATTTAATAAAAGAAAGATCACTTTCAACCTATGGTTCTGGAGCAATTAAATATCCATAGGTATAAAGAAAGAAGAAAGGAAAGAAGGGAGGAAGGAGAGGAGGGAGTGTCCAAAGGAAGGACAGAAGAAGGGAAGGAAATGAACCACCTAAGTTTCATATCTCATACAAAACTTAACTCCAAAGGATCATGGATTTCAGTGTAAAATCTAAGCATCAGATGATGGCGGTCTGGCTACAAATGGACAACTTAAGGGAATTCTTGTGATGGAAATGTTTGACGTCTTGATTGTACCAATGTCAAAAGGTGATATTATCTGGTGATTTGTTGAGATGCTTCTACTGGAGGGTGCTCAGAAAGACTACACCGGGTCTTTCTTTACTCGTTCGTGTAACTACACGTGGATATACAACTCTATTGGAATCAAAAGTTTGACCTGAAATAACACAAATAAAATGTCTTATTCAAAGTTTTATTTCACATTGGAATTCAAAACAAAACAGCCTCAGGGTGCCAAAAGGGAGAACTACTTTATGGCTCAGCTGGGTGAAAGTTGAAGTTGGAGAGTGTGAACAGGCCAACAATGAGGTATTCAGCTTAAGAATCAGGACTGATTTGCCAGCGGTGGCTAGAACTGAGGCAGAAGGCTTTGATTCAGCTATGAATATCGTTCCTTTAATAAAGCCGTAAGTGAGAAATACTAGGAATAGAAATTACATAAAGCACTGAGTATCCATGAATGTAGGTATTTGCTTACTGACCCAAGAACACAATCCAGAGGTTGGTGCTTAAACCAGAATATTAGTGGGAGTAGAATTGTCCATGAAAACTAGAACCCCAACTCTGTCTCGTGTGTCAAAGTAGAATCTGTTTCCAGTGCAGAAATATCAACTGAAATACTAACAACAAACTCAGTTGGAATCAGTCCCCCGGGACTCTGCCGGCAGCAATCCCACAACAGCCATGCTGGGGCATTCACTCTTACTGAGAATGAATTCAGAGTCTAATGGACTAGAAAAATAACATCAAATTAAAAAAAAAGAAAAAAGAAAGAAAGAAAAGGTTTCTCTGTCAAAGAACTGAGACAAATCCATTAAACTATTTCAAAAAAATAAATTCTTAATTTCAAGTTATGTGAAGGTTTTGAGGGACAATGAAGGGTGGTGAAAATCCTAGAGAAAGGCTCATTCAATCTGGAGCAGCCCCCCACATATGCCAAGGAGCATAAGCCGACTGCTCCTAGGACCCTCCATTTGAAACCACCTGGGGCTCTTCCAGGACAGAACGAATAATCTGAAATCGCAGACAGACCCAAGAACACAGCCTTCAATATCATTCTGTTGTCCACACCTGAAACAAAGAAGATGCCAGGCCTGAGCTCCAGAAATGAAAAGGCAGATAGATGTCTGGGTCCACATGAAACTGACCCCTTCCTAAGGAAGATTTCCTGGTGCTGGATTTGCCACTGAGGTGGTGGGGGAGACTGAGAGCCTGAAGGCTCGCGGGCTGCCATCCTGTGACCTGGAGAGTGTGGTCATCTCAGGATGCAAAGGAAACCAAATATATCAGAGTCAGACCCCAAGCGTGTGATCCTAGAGATCGGACACCAGCCCACTTGCTATCCTTTTTACCACATCCACTCTAAAGGCACACTGATGAGTTTTTCCATATTAGCAAGAGAAAATAAAGTCAGTGAAAAGGTATACTCACAGAAAGGAAAGAAACTCACTTAGCTTTTGGTGCCTTTTTATTACCACATGTGAAATGTCAAGGTTTGTGTGAAAAGCTCCCAAATCATCCAAGTGTAGTGTTTTGATATAATTCATTCAATAATTTTGATCTAAAATAATGTTGATCTCTTATCTTGGCTAACACTCTGTCCTCCTGCACTTAGCATGGATCTGAAATCTGACTCTAGAAATGCCCACACAGTGGTACTCACTGGGGCTCTTTGAAATTGAGAAAGCCCTGATAGTCTACGTATTCCCACATCTCAAATAATGTTACACAGCTTGCAGCTCCTCTTAGAAAGCAAAAGATCAAAGTAGGGAGCATTAAGAGCAGCAGATCTCACCCCTGGCTGCTTATTAGAATCACACAGGAAGAGCAGGTACTTCAGAGGAATATTGGTTAACAGAGTTAACGACCTCCCATCCATTCTGGCTGATCCAGTGGTTGCTAATGCTTATGACACATTAGAATCAGCTGAGGAGCTTTAAAAACTACTGAGGCCTGCGCGGCACAATGAGTCCAATTAAATCAGAATCTATGGGGCAGGGACAAGACCCAGACGACAGTTTTAAAGCTCTTCGGTGATCCTCATGTAGAGCTAATGTTAAAAATGATGGCTCTGTTCTGGTGCCTCTCAGCCCTCAGTAAGCACAAGGCTCCTGGAAGAGCTTCTGAAATGTGGGTTTCAAATGGGAAATCTGTAGAGACAGAAAGTACCTCAACAGTACCAAGACAGAAGGTACCAAGACAGTACCTGGCTGTCTTGTACTGGGGGATGGAAAGCCCTGGAAGTGACTGCTGTGAGCTACAGGTTTACTTCTCTGGCTAATGAGAATGTTCCAAAATTTACTACAATCATTGCAGAAAGTTGAGGTATATATTTGAATATATTAAAAAGAACTGAATTTTACAATTAAAATGGGTAATTATATGGATGTAAATTATGCCTTAACAAAGTTGCTAAGACAGAGAGAGTTTCTGCTCATCCCTAGAAATTCTGATACTCTGGATCTGGAATGAAGCCCAAAATTTGTCTTTTTAATGAGTCTCCCTGTGACACTAATTCTGTTGGTCCAAAGGACATGCTGCTCTAATTCATAGAGAAGGTTTTATGAGCATGATAATTACTGTACAGTGCACCTCTGATTTATGAACTTGATAGGGTCTTGAGGGCTGGTCATAAATAAGTCAATACCGCTGAGTTCTGGATGTTTACTTGAGTACATGCTATAGATAACAAGAGCCAGATGGATCCTCTACTAGCCCAGTTAACCCAAAGTGTTTGTATGAGAGGCTGGCCGTAACTCGAGGGCCCACTATCTTTGCCACTTTAGTGAACAGACATACTTTCCCATGTGACTGATTTCAGGAGAAGTGTGGCCTTAGCAGTATATTATGCAGGCATGCCTGTGTACCCAGCCCTCCAGATCAGGGGCTCTGTCTTCTTTTCTACTGGTCCCAGAGGATCAGATGAGAATGGTGTTTCTAGACTACCTCATAGAAACAAGAGCTGGGATAGAGAGGAAGATGTAATGTGGAATCAGAGTGAGCCCAAGGGTGAAGACTTCGGAGCTGGCAGACCTTCCCCTGTTCAACCACACAGTGCATGAGGCCTAGGCAGTCAGGGCCCTGTTGCTGGATATGCGATATTTATATTCTAATTAGGATAAATAGTAAAGACCTATAATTAAAACTCTAGGCTTATAGAAAGAGCTAAAACAAGATTTCCCATTTATTGTACAAAGTGACTCATCCACAGAGGCCCTTCAGAAAATATAAGCTGCTGTGCAGTCTTTCGCATGAGTTCCCCTGCCATGGTCTTCCAAAGCCAAATTATAGAGACATGAGATAAACAGAGTCCTAAACTATGAAGAACAGAAATTCTCAAGAAACTGTCAAGTGCCTTCTATAAGAATGCCGGTGTCACCAAGGGTTTACTTGGAAAAACCAGACCCTGGGGGATGGGCCATGTTTGGGACTCCGGATCATGCCTCAGCAGGTGACCACCCTGGGCACACACCATGTGTGCCATTTCCTGCCTCCTGCCCAGGCTGGGCAGAACCTCAAACTGAACCCTAGGGCCAGACACAGACTGCCTTGTAGTCCCTGATGGCGCTGTCACTGCAGCTGCTACAAGAAATAAGTGGAACCAAAGAGACCAAACTTCTTTTAATCACAAGTTTAAATTATAAAAAAATGAGCTTGGTCACACTTTGAGATGTGTTATATAACAGAATACTCAGACTCCAGCTTGTACAGTCAAGCTATTCAGGATCTCCAAGTTTCTTTGTCTAAAAACAAAACAAAACAAAACAAAAATCCCAACAACTTTACAGTGGAGAGGTGAGGATACACAAATCACATCATACACAAATCAAATTATTAACCACATATTCCAGTGTCTGGCCTACTAGAAATACAAAAAGGAAAAATTATAACAGCTAGCATTCATTGGCTGTCATTGTTTACTAAAGATTCTTCTAACCTGAATGCACTTTTCACTTAACACTTGGAAAACTCAATCGAAGGTGTCAGCAAGGTTCTCTGACAAATGTTTTCAGTTTTCCGGGATTTTATGCCAACCAGTTAACTCTGCAGACATAGTTTGAAAATAGCCATAGATGGTCCAGAAATGCATGAGTATATCCATATTTCAATAAAAATTCAGCTATGAACACAGCAGGCAGACCATAGTTGGCCAATCATGGCTCTGAGACGGTTCTGTCATTGTCCTCACCTTACAGGTGAGAAAATAGGAGATAAAGGGATGGAGTGACAACCCAAGGTCCCACATGATATGTGACCACCAAGTTCATAACCTTCCACCATCTCATATTAGCTGCTGAGATCACCATCACTGCCAGTAAAACTCTCACGCAATATGAATTCAGTTTTCCTAATTCAAATGTGCCAGGAACCAGTCAGTGCGCAATACCTCAGCCTAACCCGAAGACCCACCTCTTCCCCTCTCCCCACTCCATGTTCTTGGCTGGAGTTCACTCTCCTTTCCTGAACCCTCACTTCACTTAGTCGCTGTACCTCTGAAATGATCACCTTCTTTTAATCGTGTGCTTTTCCCCACCCCCTCTGGAGGGCTCCATTCCCACGTTTGCATGGGGATTTGAACCTGTTGGGAGAAGGTCCAAGGCTTGGAGCAGAGGAGCATAGTGATTGGCCCAGGCACTCACCAATCCGTGACAGGCACTGAGGACTGCAGTCCCAACTGGAGCGTTCTGCTGCTGAACTGTGCCCTTGAGATGGCAAGGGGGGCTCGAGGAAGCCACCATCTTGACATGCGAGAGATTCCCATATCGCTTCTCCACGATGTAGCTATTAGAAAGAAATCCTCGATTGACTGTCAGGTTAAAAAACAGGTCCTTCTCCTCGTGTGAAATTCTGTAGTATACCCGGTCCTCTGAGCCATCCAAATCTCTTTTTCTTCTACTGCCGAGGACAGGGTGGTTCACGCCATATGACCGGAAATGCCCACTAGAATCTACTCGGACAGGGGTCACCACGTGATATTCTGGCAAGGCCTTCATAAAACGCTCTGAAAGAAAACAAGACACAAAACAGGACTAAAGACTTGAGCTAAGTCTGTGGCGAAGCAAACCCACTTCCACCTGGAAGTTAGATTTCAGCTTGCAGAGGGCAAAGCACACTGTCAACTTGAAGTTCAGAGATTTTTCTACTGCACAAGTCCGGTCAACATTAAAGTCCTTGCATAACTCAAAATTACACAGCATTTCCTCCTCAGTGACACACAGCAGTTTGAACTAACGCTACACTAGCGCTCTGGGCATCAATATGTTATGTGAGGCAATTTACCGTGAGCATAGTCCATGAGGAACACTGCTTGAAATGAAGTGAGACCAGCATGAAGACTCAGGACTGCGCAAATCCAGAGTTCAATGATCCAAATCACAGAGCCCCGGGAAACTTCTTGCTAAGTCAAGTTAGGGAAAAAGATACACACACACACACACACACACACACACACACACACTCACACACACACACACACACACACACATCCAGCAAACTCAGAGCGCACACTTGGATAAACCTCACATCAATGACAGTGGAGGAGAGTCCCATGACACAGCAGAGTGCTTAAGAGAATTTTGAGTTTTTTTAATGTTTACAAATACAAAATACACAAAGTAAAATGCTGAGGGAACATATTAGAATCTGGGGTATGTGTTCAAAACACAGAAATCAGCACTTTAAAAACACAAGGTGGGAACACATTTCTGTCACCCACAAAAAAATCCCTTCACCTTTGGTCTATCTAAATTTTAATCTCCACCACCACCCTTTATTTTGATATTTGGAAATAACAAAGGATCTAATGAGCATGGAATTAGTCATCACTTAGCATTATAGACTAAGCAAAGCAAACCATTAATCATCTAGTAAAATACTTCACTTTAAAAAAAAGAAAAAAGAAGGAAAGAAAAGAAGAAATGAAGGAAGGGAGAAGGGTGGGAAGAAAGGAAGACAGATCAGCATGAGGGAGGAAGAAAGAAAAAAAGAGAGGAGAGAGAAAAGAAGGGGAAGGAAGAAAGGAAAAGAGGAAATAGGAGAGTAGTGAGAGAGGACAAAGGGAAGGAAGAAAGGAGGAAATGAAGGAGAGAAGAGGGCGAGAGGGAAGGGGGAGTAGGTGAGTGGGCGGAAGGTGAGATTGTCGCCTGCGCTTCCCATCTGTACTACTTTCATTCTTTTCTCATGTTACTTTTCCTTCTACGATGATTTTGCATCCTGTCAAAATCCTATCTATGCTTTAAAGAAACAACTCAGACTATTCCTCTTCAATCCAACAGTCTTCCTCTGTGAACACTCATGTCCTCACTGCCTCTACTTCCTGACTGGTTTCACACTGCCATTTGTCTACTTTGTTTGTCCCTGAACCTGGTGGAGGAGATTCACCCAGGAGAGGTGTTCGGTTACTGTGCTGATGTGTCAAAGGACATGTCAGTAGATAGTTAATTAAAAGAAAGGGGCTCCATGAGATGCAATTATACAGGAGTACTTTGTGCCAGGCATGTGCTCTCAAATATAATTTGTAGAACCATTCGCTCTGCCTTGGGTGAAATACAATGCAGAGCAGATTCTGCTGTTAGGTACTTATAAATACTCTCAATGTTTAAGTGTAAAAAGTATGGAACCACTACTCCCAACTGCAATATTTAAATACAACTGTCACATAGCAACAAGCACAAATCTTAAAAACAATGAAAAAGGAGAAAGGCAAGTTAATACAAAACTATTCACATTAATGGAAAATACAGAGAGAGAGAGAGAGAGAGAGAGAGAGAGAGAGAGAGAGAGACACACACGCACCAGAAAGTTTTCCAGAACACCCACAAACAAAATATACATGTGGAGACCATTAAAATGGATTACCATGGAGAGAAATGGGAGTAGGGAATGTGAACAAAAATATAAAATATATGAAACAAAAGGCAGTTTCTGCACAAATATAATGCTAGTGTGCCATGAGCTGAGGAGTCTAACTGACTCATTTCCTCTTCCACCTCCCACCCACTTCTACAGAAATGCCTGGGCTCATTTGATATTGGCACTTCTTGGACCTGGGTGAATGGAGGCTCCTCTCTCATCTCCTGTGTTCAAACTTCAGCAGAGAGAAATGTGCAGGCTGAGAGGTGTGGACACAGCCTCCTTTGCACTACTTCCTCTGTGTTTGTCTTCTGTGCTGCACACAGTGATACCTCTAGATGCTGCAGGGCTGGGGCAATGGAAGGAAGTTAGGGGCAGAAAAAACCTGGCTTGGCTGTGGGCACCTGTCACCTGGCAATGGTACCCGGGTACAGTCAGAGTCCAGATGCTGACCCTTTTGCTCATGAGACACTCTCTGGGTTTTGGAAACCCCCTGGAAACCTCTGGAAATTTCCCAGGTCCCTCAGTGTGGGAAATGCCTCCGCTGACTATCTAGCTTTCCATTCTCCACCCTATATTAAAGCCAACATATCACTATACAGGATCCTTTCCAGCATCATTTCAACATGACCCAAGATCCTTTTCAAGAGTCTGAATTTGACACACAAAAAATAATAATGATCTTTATATATCCCTGTAAAATTAGGTAAAGCACACCATTCCTAGTTGGCAAGGTCATGCTCTTAGTTGGCTCATTTCCTTATTGGCTTGTGTCTCAATGCTGATATAAAACATCTGACATCCACAAGATAAAGGAGAAAATGATTATTTTCTCAGTTTGTAGAGGTTTCAATCCCTATTGGCTGCCTCCAAGGCAAAGTAGCCTAGCAGAAGGGCATTGCAGACGATAAAAGTCTCTGTCAAAACAAAAAGGAGACAGTGAAGCAGCAGAAATAGTAAAAGCTACACTGTCTCTCCCTTTTGTTCTATTCAGAAGACCAGCTTTTGGTGTGGTGCCGACCATATCCAGGGCGGACCTTCCCTTATTCACCCCTTAATTCCAGTTTCACACCTAATTCATCTGCCTTTGGAACTCCCCATTTATGAGCATGTGAGGCTTTAGGGAGGACGTCTAGACACGAGCCATAACAGCATGTTCAGGTTCAAATCTACTCTCTGTGCTCCCCAAACCCATAGCAAATCTCTGAGATCTCTTGAGCTGGGGTAACAGAAAAGGAGAATGCCCCAACCTTCAAAACTTCTTCTGAAGAAAATTTCTCTCCAATACTTTCCATTGACCTTGAAGCCTCTCATGAACTTGCACCAAAGATGAAAGACTTAGAATCACATTGTCTTTTTGCAACCTCTGCACACAGAGTCTAGGATTTTTTTATAGATGCATGGGAAATTAACCTCCTTTTCTTCCTCACACTCAAAATCTTGGCTGGAACTGAGACAAAATGAAAACTCACATTTTAATAGCTTAGGCATAAGCAAGTGTCTGCATCTTCACCAAGTAGAAAAACAAACATTTTTTCCTAACAGATTGCTTTTCTACAATCCATTACTGTCCAATTTAAAACTAAAATTAACTACATATTTTAAAAATGAATTCTGAACAAAAGGTTATAGTTTTTAAACAAGCCTGAAAAGTGTTGGAAACGTCTTACTTGTTATAACCAGAAAGAAGTCACAATAAATTCAAGTTGCCAAAATGCAGAGACCAACAGATGCAACTTTAAATCAATATCACCTTTTTGTTTCTGTTTTATGAATCAGGGTCTCACTGCATAGCCCAAGCTGGCCTTAAACTCACAAACTTATGGCCTCAGTCTTCCGAGTCCTAAGTGTGGGCAACTTGATTGCCTTGGGAACCACCAGAGGATTGGCAGAGCGCACACTGCTAGGTATATCAGGGTGGGTGATGGAGGCAAGCCCGTGGGCACTGTATCCGGTCCTCCCCTTTCCTTTCTGTTACTATCCCCTCCTCTGTTCTCAGCTGCCATGAACAATGCCCCTTCTGCCATGGCATTTCTGCCTTGGAGCCAGCTGACAGTGGACTGAATCCCCTTAAAACATGAACCAAATTAATTCTTTCCTCATCAAATTGGGAGTGTTAGGTATTGTGACCCAAAGACTTACTGATTACAACCCTGTGGTACATTCCTATTGTTATACTTATTTCAGAGAAAAGGAAACTGAGTCTAAGTAACCCATATGAAGTATTACTTAGATTGAAACTCTGCTTTCTGTTTCTAAATCATACCCTCTGTCATTATCTGACACACATAGAAAGAGGACTAAATGCCCTTGGCAGAGGGCACAGCAGAGTTGGAGGTAATAGCACAGCCTCTGGGAATACTGTTAAATTGTCCCAGTTTGTTAAACAATAAAAGGAGACAATTATAATTGCCTCTTTTGGGGTGCAGTAATGGGAAATTAGATGGTCCCCTAGTTAGTTCCCGTGAGAGCAAGCTGCTGTTTTTTGTTTTGTTTATTTTTTTTAAAGCAAGCTGGTCCCTGAATCCCTAGTTTCCTGTCTCACCATATTATCTCTCCTTCTTGAATTTACTCTGACTATGATGCTACACACTATGTTGTGTCACCCAAGAGACTCTTACCAAGAGGGTCTCCAACCTTGAATTGTCAGCCTCCAAACTCTGAATTAAACCTGTTTATTTATACATTGAAATGGACTAATGACACTATTTTAGCCTCCACTCCGATCTCTTCAAGGGACAATAAAGAAAAGTGAGGAATTTTGCTCCGGTTATGTGTCCCTGGAAACACTTCTAAACTCTGTCTTCACTGCTTCTGGAGGATCTAGCTCCAATGACCAAATTTCCAGGTGGAAAGTCACCATGACTGAGATTCCTGTAATTCCACCACAACCTGCACAAGAGTGTATCGAAAGGGGGGAAAATAATGAGATTATAACAAAAAGAATGGAAACAAAGTGTATGTACATGGGGGTGGGGGTGGGAGGGCGGGCAGGGTTATGGGGAAAAATGAGAATTAAGTTGTGTCATATACTGGTACAAATTCTCATTGTTGAATGCAATCATGATGTATATATGTAATGTACCAATAAAGATTTCAATTAAAAAAAAAGAGTGTATCGAAATAAACAATGAGCCTTGAAATTTTCATTTGCATTGCTTAAAAATTAGATTTGACAATTTAAGACCCAAATTTCAGTGGTACTTCACAAGAAACTACATAAAACATGTGAGTGAATACAGGTTTTTTGAAATACAAACCTCAAAGACATCTTTTATTCTCAACTAGAAAAAAAAAGTCACAGAAGGATAGACTACTATCTAGTGAAGATTTCATAAAGTTTGGGTTAAACTTGTATTTCTTTTCCTGTAGAACACGTCATGAATTTGTGAGTGACATTCATGTTCTCTGTAACACTGAAAGTACTGTACTACTGAAGCAAACACAATCTATATCTCTATTTGTATTTTAGAGAGTAACAGAATTTCTAAAACTCCTTACTACAAAGGGTGACTCAATGCCTGCAGTAAGTAGAGGTTTGTTTTCATTCTTTTCCACCACAGGTGGTCACCTTAAAATGTATATTTGTATTACAGAAATTGACACATTCTGACAAGTTGTGAGGAAGCAAGTAGATCCCCTGATCCTTGTAAAATGTGCCACAGGAAGTTGGAATTGCTCACTAACCCTGTGAAAATTCATCTGTCAGCCATGTAGCTTATTTTAATTAATATATAATAACAAACCTGTGAAGTAAGTTTCTTCTTATATTAAGAAAATACCTGAAAGTATTCCTTCTTTGCAGAAAAGCATGAATAAATGATTATGGATGTTGTTCTCTCCTGGCTTCTTTGGGACATAATCCCATCAGATGTGGAGGAACATTGGAGCATCAATAAGCAAATCTACAAGGATGTTATTTGCAGTAGAAAGGAAGCAGTAAGTTGCGTGCAAGACTCACATTCTCCATTATTCTGGCATCAGGCTATAAGTCAAGAAAGAATGGAGAAGCCGTAGCCCATTCTTTGTGTGACAGCAGAGGAGGCTCACTGAGCAGAGCTGCTCCAATCTACCTCTTCTGAGCCCGCCCTGGAGAAGATTGGCGTCATCCTCATAGTCTGTTTGGCCTACAATCCTAATTGTTAAACCTGGAAATCTAGAAGCTTGTCTAGCGTCTGTGAGATGCTTGGTGCAGTGACATTAAACAGGTCTCAACAAATGACCAGCAGACTGGCCACCTAGGCCTCCCACTACTCACTGGCAAAGAAAGAGAATGAGTGAGATGATTTCCAAGGTGATCCCCAACTTTACATGCTCAGAATCTGAGTGCAATTCAAAAACGTTGGAGTAAAAAGGGCAGGTTATCTTGTCCCCAGAAGCTTTAGAAATTCCTTCTCTCAGTAGTTCACCTTTCTCTCTATCTCTCACTCTCTCTTTCTCTCTCTGGGTGTGCGTCTCTGTCTCTCTGTGTCATCTCCCCCATTTCAATTCTAAAAAGAAGTCCACTTGGAAACTTCTTAGCACCAAGAATGGGTCACCTGTAAATCTATCAATGAATCATCTAAGATTGGGGAATGCACTTTTAAAACTACAATTATTTTTTAAACCAAGCACACAGAGATCACTTGGTGCACTTTAAGGCATTTTTTAATATCACATATTCTCAGCATGAAACCCCAAAGGTGCCAGGGGAAAAAAATCCTATCTCACTTTCCCCAGAGAGGAACAAGCAAGGCTCAACAGTGTCTGCTCCACACAGGGCTGAACTCCCTTACAAAGAAGATGTGGAGCAAGCAGAACTGAAAACTGACCCAGGAGGATGTGTGTCTTTGAACCAAATCATCTCCAAATGCACCGGGAAGTGCTTCCAGGCTTTGTTTGTGCTGCCCCAGAAGACAGACTCTTCACAAAGGACTGTTTTTCATAGAACAACAAGCACTGCTATTTTAAACTTGGGGGTGGGAGATTGTATCTGGAACGTTTACACAAGCCCGCTTGGGCTGACTGACATCTAACCCCAGTGCTGGCCAGCCCAGCTTCCAAATCAAGCGGAGGGGGGAGGGACTTGCCTGTGATAGCTTGGGAAGCCACAGCAGCAGGCAACAGAGTTCTCCAGCAGGGATGGAACTTTGCAAAGTGGGCCGAAAATCCTGCTGAGAAATCCCCTCAACAAGATTAAGTGGGTGATGCTTATCACCCAAATGGCCTTGGGAATTAAAGGGATATCAGAAAGCTGAGGAGAGCACTTCTCTTCAGAGACTTGAGCCCAGTCAGCACAGAACTTAATGGATGCTAACCATATGCTGTGTGTGTGTGTGTGTGTGTGTGTGTGTGTGTGTGTGTGATATACTACTGCTGGTAGACAGTGCTGCAATATCTTGGAAGTCTAAGTCCACAAGTGCTCCAGGTTTCCACACCCTCAGCTGCAGAGACGGTAGAGGCAGTGCCTGCACCCCAGGAAAGCAGTCGGATGGTCCAGTGTACTGACTGGGTGGGTGACCCCCAGGCCCCCCCTGCTGCTGCTCCCTCAGGGGCACAGTGTTCCCCCCCCACCAAAGAAATCTTCCACCCCTCCAACTTCAGCAAAAATAAGCACCCACACCACCTCGCTCCTGTTGTTAGGGCTAACCAATAACTACAGGAATAATAACCAACTGCCCACTAAAACTCCAATGTTTTCAAGAACATAGATTTCAAGAAACTGATCAGTGAAGAAAGATGGGAAAAGAGAGGCCCACAGAGGTAGATTTCACCTCTGAAGACCGTTGTTTTAAAAAGACAACCCTAAATCTTTCCAGGAAACCAAAACAGCCAAATGTGCTCAGCAGGGGCGCGGAGTCACATTTCCCCTCCTTACCCCGGAGTTTCAGAATCGCTGGAAACACTGCAGTGAATGCCTGAGTCCAGCTAGAGATTAAAAAAAAAATGTACAAACAATTTTCCATGTTCAGAATCTGAAAAGTAGACGGTCGAAACAGTGCAGCCTTCAGAGAGCAGACAAAAGCGCGAGGGAGAAAAAGTTGCTCGCTGTCTCTTGGGTCTTTCAAAGAATGCAGCCTCCTGCGCTGGAGAGCGACCCAACTGCTTCTCAGCTTTCAGTGCGACTGGGCGTCAGCACCTTAAAAGCCAGATCCAAAATCTGAGCCCCAGCTCAGAGTTCTTCCCAGCCTAAGGCTTTCCAGGGTTCAGCTCCGCAGAATGGGGGAAGGGAAGGGCTAGCGACCCAGTTCCCACATGTCTTACAACCACGGCTTTTAAAGGAAATTTTTAAAAATTAGAATACATTTGTAAAAGGCACTAACCTTGCCTCTGGTCGGGGAAGCGGACCAGGCCTGGTTGAGGCTGTCTGCCATAGCAAAGGGCACCGAAGCTGAGGAGCTGAGCCACCACAGAGAGGTTTACGAGCCAGCTCCTCTGCGCACATGGCATGATTCGGTTGTTGGGAGAAGAAAAGTCACAAAGTTTCAGCCCTCAGCTCCAGAAGCCCAGTCCCCGCCTGTGGCCGCGCAGGCCAATGTAAAGATGCATGACCGTCCCGGAGCAGGAGCGAAAGCTGCAGACCCGCCGCTCTCTCCTTTCTGCTTTTTTTTTTTTCCCCCAGCAGAAAGGGGCTAGCTACCTTTCACCCCTCCTCCGCAAAGGCCAGTGAGCTGGCGGACGGGGTCTGCCTTCCGCGGGCTGTGGGATGGGTCAGCGCCAAAGGGGGCAGCCCACCCCGCGTCCCCACCCCTCCGCCTTCGCACCCGCCCCGCCCGCCTCTGGCCAGCTCCGCTCATCTTCCTCCCCGACTCTGACTCCTACCCCTGCACTGCTCCTGCCCCGCCCCAGCCCCTGCTGGCCAGCGAGCCAAATAGGGGAACCCAGGACAGCCACCCCGAGAAGCACCAGGGAAGCTGACAGCGGAAGCCCCTTTTCCTCCCGGCCCTCCTTCCCCAGGTCCTGGCCATCTCCTAATGAGACTCAATCAAGGGTCCTCACCCTCTCAGACTTTCCCGGTATGCCCTTCCAAGGTAGGCTAACATTTCCACTCATAAATTGCAAGGCAGTTTTTCTCCTTGCCACATCACACAAAGGGAAATAGTCAGAGCTACTCTGCTAGCTTGACAATGGCCACGTCCCTTCATCTGCACTATGAGCAAGCCCAACAAACAACTTGAGAGGCCCTGTGTCTGCAGGTCAGGGCCAGCTTTTCTGCTTCACCCTAAAAGAAGCCAGAGGAGTGGAGAAAATAGCCTGATCCAAGGAGGGGCTAAGGTATCTATCCAGCCTACCTGCATTGCATGGACTGCTCCCAGTGGGAGGGGAGGCATCCATTTACATCCTCAAGCTTTTCTTCCAGTGAGAAAATACCACAAACCAGGGTGCTTGCCAGGCATCCTGAGAATTTACTGGAATATTCTAGCCAAGATTTTTCACCTCTGGGCTGAGTCAGGCCTCCTTACTCCATTCCGGAAGAATTTGGCCCAGACAGGGAGTTCTCCCTGGCCAACAATCAATCATCTGCATTTAGCAAGAGGTCTGGAAAACCAGCTCCCCCAAGCTTGCATAGGGACACACAGCCCAAGTCACCCGAGCAAGTTTAATCTCTTCAACCTTATGGACTTTGCCCTTATTCTCTCCCCCATTTACTCTGACAAGCATGCTATGGTGTGAATGGATGCCATCCCCCAAGGGTCTGTGTATTAAAGTTTGGGTTCCCAGTCTGAAAGGCACAGTGGACGGATCCTCATGAGAAAGTTTTTGTGTGAGACCTTTGGGTCACTGCGGGTTACTCTCAGAGTTGCAATTGTGAGACCCAGTTTCTCAATCTTGGTGTCCTGGCTCATCACGAAATCCATGCTCCCTGTCGTATGCTCCCTATCATTGCTGTGTGGCACTCTTACCAGAAGCTCAAGACTCTAGGGCCAGTCAGAACCTCCACAGGCATGAGCCAAGTAACATTTCCTCATTGTAAGTTAATTGCTTCTGGTTGTTAATTAAGCAACACACAGCTTACTAATATAGATTGTAACCAGGACTATCTATGGTTCAGAGTCATCCACGCCTAACATATTAATGTTATAAAATCCCACTGAAGATTTGGATTCTGTCAATCCTTTGAAACCTTCATAGCCAGTACTTAGTTCTTCTGCATAGTAAGAACTCTCTTGATCTCTCCATCTTTGGTTTCCTAATAATTCATAAATTCTGTTGGGCTGACCTGCTTCGGAGCCCCACCATATACCATGATCTATCTCCATCAACCAGGGCCTTCAAGATTCCATAGCTTCCTCATCAAAGTCTAACTGATTTTGCTCTGACTGCTAATTTCTTTGCTGTTTGTTTCTGGGTACTGTTAAAAAGACTTACGTAATTGTGCCTAATAGTGCAAGTACTAATTCATGTCCCCAGCTTAAGCAGATTTTCATGTGGCTCAGTGAAGAGAATATTCCACTGCTATTCTAACATCAAGATCCACTTTCTCTTTCTAGAATCTGTAAAATCCTTACAAAGATTAAGGTCTTCTCAAGGAAGAGAGAAGACTTAATCTTCCTCAACTTTTTCTCTGCTCTGTGGGAAAAGACAATATCAGCAAGGGCCTCTGGGAGTGGTTTAATGCAGTATAGCTAAGTCTTTTCCCATATAAAATGGAAATGGTGACCCAAAAGATGTCAGATACCTCACAAAGTATTCCCTCCATTGTACTTTCCTACTAGGCCCTCAGAGGCATCAG